>JADKXX010009620.1:0-69964 GCA_017310255.1 Butorides virescens | reverse complement strand
GGGGGGAACACGACGGGGACGACGACGCCATCGGCCGCGCATGGTCCGCGCCGCGGCCGCAGCCCCTCCCCACGCCGCCCCCCAGCACGCGCTGAGCCTGGGCGCGCTCCCGCTGCAGCCGGGCCCCCCGAGGCTGCCGGGCTCCGTGGCAGCCCCCACCCGCGAGGCCAGGGCAGACGCGGGCAGCCCCACGGGCTGTGCCCCGGCCCCGCCTTGCAGGGCTCTGGGCGTGCAGGCAGGGCTGCCTGCAGCAGGCAGCTCACCGCACCTCGCCTTGCCCGTCCCCCACCACGCGCGCCGTGCGGGGCCCGCACCCCTGCAGGGCAGCGCTGTGGGTGGGTGGGTGGGTGGGTGGGGGGCAGCAGCGGAGCCGCCGTGGGTCCTGGCTCACTGGCGTGGGGCTGGACTGCGGCAGCACCGAGCCCCGCGCTGGGGCCAGGTACGGAGAGCAGCGTGTGACCCATGGCCCGCCGCCACCCGGGCACGTGCGGTGTGGCGTAAGAAAGGGCCGTAAATCCCCGAGCCGGGAGCAGCTGGAACCACGGAGCGGCTTTTACTGTAAAGGCAGTGACACGTTATTTAAGGCTCCTCTTAAAACCTAACGTTAGGTTTAATAAGGGAGATAAAAGCAAGTCAGCAGCTCTCCCTCTCAGGGCTTGGCACTCCCGGCAGCGCCGGCGGGATGGTCCCAGGGCTGAGCAGCGTCCCCCCAGCACCAGCCCCGCAAACCCCCTGCCCTGGGGACAGACGTGCCCCCCATTCCTGCTGGCCCTGCCGGTGGAGAGAGCTGGCATCACGTGGCCCCCAGACCAGGAGCCTTCGGCCCCGAAGGGCCCCCAAAGCACCGTCTCCCCACGGCAGCCGGCCGGCCCTTCTGGCTCCCCGCCTCTGCCGGTGCCGACCTCTCCCCGCCGGCGTGCAGCGTGCGCCACGCGCGCTCCCACTTGTCAGACATGTGCCATCTCATTAGCGCATCTGTCCCCCAAAGTGAGAGCGCATGAGACCTAATTGAATGTAACTAATTCTGTCCCCCAAAGTGAGAAGGGAGAGCACGTGAGACCTAATTGAATGTAACTAATTATTCACTCCGCAAACGCTCTGTTTAAATGGGATTGTGAGGGACAGAATTACTCATTCTGAAAGGGGAGAGAAAGAGAGAAAGACAGAGAGAAAACAAATAGAGGCGGATACTGGAGCCGCAGCTCCCTCTCTCCCCAGAATACCAATTACCGGATGAAGTGATTGTATAAATCTTTACCGAGTGAACGAACTGTACCAGTCACTTACTCCTGTCCTCTTATTATGAGGAAGCAATGAAAAATCATCCCACTCTCCAGTCCAGTTAAGGGCTCCCAGTCGCTGCCCTGGATGCTGTCCGCGGCTGGAGGGCTCGTCCCAGTGCTTTCCCAGGGTCCTGCAGACACGGCCGAGCGCCTGGCAGGGATGCAGGGATGCACGCCACTCCCGCCCCCCTGGCCCCGGGGAGCAGCAGCGACTGCGGTGCCCCAGGGAGCTGTGGGGCTCCTGCTCCAGCGGGAGCCGGGCGATGCCATGTGGCACCCCGGGACACGGGGAGACTCGGGCTGGTCAAGGGCCCCCGTGCCGCACGAACGCTCCGGTGCCTGGTGCAGGGGCACCCCGAGCCTTCTGCCTGCAACTTTCCCGCCCTCCCCTTCAGTGGGTCCAGCCCTGCCAGGCCCCCAGCCCCGCTCCGCAGGCTCCCACGGAGCTCAGAGACCTCTCCAAGCGCTCCCTAGCAGGCAGAGCACGGCGCTTCCCGACCCTTGCCACGCCAGCGTCAGCATTTCTCACTCCCCGGTGTCTCCGCTCCGCAGGCTGGAGAAACGCGCTCATTAGCAGCGATCTCTGTCGCTCTTCCCTGCCACCTCGTTTAACCCCAGATCCCTCGCGTGGTTTCCTCCAAACACACCCATTTCTGTCCTCGGCAGCAGCATGGGACGGGAGAGGAGGTCCTGGCCGCAGGAGCCAGGGGAAGCCAACAGGGTCACCCCTGCGCCCTTCCTGGTGGTGGGGAGCACCCACACCCTGCGGTGCGGCTGCACGGGCTGGTGAGGACCCAGCCAGTCCCACCTCCCCACAAGCAACATCGGGACCCCCCTCACCGCAAGGCACCGGCACCCCAGGGGCCGGTTTACCGGGATGAAGACCACCCTGTCCCCACATCTTGCTGCTGCCAGGAGCAGAGGTGCAGCAGCCCCAGGGTGCCCCAGGGAGGGACCGCGCTGCTGCGTGGGCGCCCCAGGGCTCCACATCACTCCAGGTGCTGCAGCTCCCCGCTCGGCCTGGGGTGAGAAGCTGCTGGGGAAGTTGTGTGACTGCGGGGGGAAACAGCCTGGAAGCAAGTCAGCGAGGAGAGGGCAAACCCTCCAGCCTGTCCCGCCTCGTGGGGGATGTGGGTTTAACTGTCACCAGCAGTTGAGTTTCCATGCACTGGAGATGTGCGTGTGTGGGTGTGAGGGAGAGAGAACATCATCATCATCATCACCACAAATGCAGCTGCGCAGCTCCATTCTGTGCTTATTGGCTTTCTTCTGTTTATCTATAAATAGTTGCGGGGACACAATAGACTTTTAAGACTGCCGAAGAGTTTGTCTCCCTCCAGCAACCGTATTGCCACAGCGCTGCCACCTTATCTGCTCACAGAAAGATGAGGGTGGGAAAAATATTTACTGTCGGGGATATTTGTCATCTGCAAATTACCTCTGCCTGCAATCCACAGCGGGGATAGGGCCGACAGCACCGATCTGTATTGCAGGCACGTGAGCCCTGGGGCTCTCCACGCTGTCCCAGACCCACCTGAGCCTGGCAGGGCGGGCAGCGCTGTGCTGGGAACCCCCCATGCGTGCAAACCCACACCACGGGCTGCAACGGCAGCGCAGAGGGAGGAGGGAAGCGGCAAACGACACTGAAGTGGGTGCCCAGCAAGTGGCTGGACACGGAGGAGCACCACGATGGGACAACTGGGGCACTGAGGAGCTCAGGGGTTTGCAACGTTGGCAGCGCCTCCCCGAGCACATACCTGCACGCCCACGCTGCGCAGCCAGGGCAGCACGCCCCCCGCACAGCAGCCCCCCGCACAGCAGCCCCCCGCACCGACCACCTCGAGAGCCCCAGGCCTCGCCGCTCTCCTGCAAAGGACAAAGGCGCCGCGTTCCCCCTGCCGCTCTCTCGGCACTCGACGTCCCCGCCAGCCCCACCCGTGTCGCTCGCCGTTGGGATTCCTCATATCCTGCAGCCCACAGGCTCTCATACAGCACTTATCACTGCAGCATCCAAGAACCAACCTAATTGATGTGACACCAATTATTCAAGTATCACTAAATGCAGAACTAATGCATCTGTGTGTACAAACCTCCTAGACCCTGACCATGAAATTATAACTCTGACATGAAAGGAGCCAGAGCGGGAGCACAGGCACTCAGCTGAGCCCCTGCCACTGCAGCGCCGGCCCTGCTGGGACACGTCCCCGAGAGCCCCGCGGGGAGGCAGCATCCCACGGGACGCCTGCATCCAGCAAGGTCTGCATCCAGCTCGCTGCGTGGAGTCCGGGCCCGCGGGTCCCCGCAGGCTGGGCTGCGGCCGCGGTGGGGCCCGTGCAGCCAAGCCAACCCGTGCAGCATCAGCCACGTGAGCGCTGGCAGGGCTGGCGTGGCCGTCGTGACCGTCGTGACCGCCGGCCCGGGGAGCTGCGCGCTCTGCAGAGCGGTGCAAGAGCCGTTGCTGGGCAGCTTAGCACAGCCCATGCTGCTAGCGAAGCTCTTGGCTGGGACACGGACTGGAGCTGCGAAAAGCCATTCATTGCATTTGGAATTTTACTGTGAAATTAAGCTGTGCCTGGACCTGCAGAGCTTGGCAGAGGCAGCGGTTTGTATTTTGTAAATTGCTTTCTACAATCAATTAAAGAGATGGCTGGTGTCCTGAGGGGGCACACGGGGTGGCTCCTCTTTGGGCTGGTGCCAGGTCCCTGCTGTGCAGCCCAGAGGAGCAGTCCCGGCCCCCACGGGAGCAGCCTCGGCGCGGGGAGACCACGGGGCTGGGGGAGAGCCTGGGCTGCTGCTCTCTGCCCCTGTGCCACAAGCGGGGACGACAGCCCCATCAGGGGCTGCTCCGCTGCCCCCATGCCCGCACCCATCACCCGAGCGAGGGGCTCGTGCCCTCCCGCCGCCGGACGCCTGCTCCCCTCTGCACCCCACTTGTCGCTGCGGTCATTGCTCACGCCCCAGCCTGGGATGGAGCCGCTGCCAGAGCCGTGTCTCACCGCTCCTCCGCACGCCCTCCTGGCGCCGCGGGCATTGCCGCAGCAGGGCTTTGCAGGGCACGGCCCCGCGGCGTTTACAGACGGCTGCTGGGCGAGCACCCAGGGGGTCCCCACTGCACGGGGCGTTTCGCAGACCTGCGGGCTGGCCCCAGGCACTGGCTCTGCATCGGCCCATGGCAGCTCGAGCTGGAGCCCTCCTCGAGATGAACCTCTGCCCCCTCCCAGCCTTGTCCCAGGTCTGTCACCCCCGTCCCCCAGCAGGGAGCAGGGTCTGCAGAGCCAGCAGCACACCGTGGTCCCAGCACCGCTCTGGGGCAGCAAAGCAGAGAGGTCCCACGTGAACCGGGGGACGCAGAGAGGCACAGCCAGCGTGGCAAAGCTCTGGCACCATCTCCCATCACATCTGGGCCGCAAGCACGGCGCAAGCGTGGGGCTGCCTGGATGGCCAAGGGCTCGCCCGGGTTCTAGTTTGCTCAATGTTTTCATTAAGGACCTGGATGATGGAATAGGGAAAGCGCTTATTAAATTTGCAGATGACACGAAGCTGGGAGGGACTACAAGTATCTTGGAGAACAGGATTAGAATTCAAAATGATCTTGACAAATTGGAGAAATGGACTGGAAAAAATAGGATGAAATTCAAGAGGGACAAGCGCGAGGCGGTATGCTGAGCCGGGGACAATCAGCTGTGCAAACACAGGCTGCGGATGGCAGGGCCGGCGGCGCAGAGCCCAGCTGGGCACGAGACCGCGCAGGCGCTCGGGCAGGAGGCACGCTGCCTGCTCAGCCCGGTGGTCCTTCGGGAAGCAGAGGAGCAGGGCCCCCGGGGAGGCAGGAGGGAGGGATGGAGGGACTGAGGGGCCCTGCGGAGGGGAGAGGAGCCTCCAGCACAGGCTGACCCCTCGCAGCCGTGCCGCGGGCTCTCCCGGGGTCCCGCGCGCCTCTCCCACGCCAGCCAGGCACCACGGTGAGGCCCGGCTCGACCCCAGCTGCTGCACACACTGGGAGGGGGCCAAGCAGGGGTCCCCCCGGGCTCTGCCGTCCCCCCGCCTTTGCCAGCTCAGAGCCAGGGTGCTCCCCATTCCCGGGGCTCAGCTGGGGGTCCGGCCACAGACCCCTACCCCACACCCCACTCAGCAGCACATCCACGGGGGACGGTGGCCACAGGCGGGGAAGCTCCTTCCCACAGCCCCGGCCGTGCCGGGGGTGGACGTGGCTGCCTCGCCCGGGCTGAGCCCCCGCAGAGCCCCTCCTGCCGCCTTCCCTTCGCTCCAGCAATTAGAGCTCCAGCCAGCACCCTCCCAGCCTGTGCAAACACTGAGACTCATTTAAATAAATTAAGAAGACATAATAAATCAAAGGGAAACGAGGGGCTGTGCCTTGGGGCAGGGGAGTCACTCGAGTTTAATTACATTGGCAAACCTCTCGCAACGAAAGCGCGGCAAGTCCCACGTGCGGCGAGCGCGGATGTGCGGGAGCGGGCACAGCTCCGTGGCGGGGCTGGCAGCGCTGCCCCGAGGCCCATGCCTGGCACAGCACCAGCTCAGCACCGGCTCCGCCACCCCGGGAAAGCGAGGGGCTTGCCTGCGGAGGTGGGACCCGGGCACTGCCCGCTCCGGGGCTCCCAGCAGCGGGTGCCTGTGCCCCGGGAAGGGGCCGCCGGCAGCCCCCCGTCCCGCAGGGGAGCTGCTGGGGCAGCCCCTGGAGCCCGGCCTGCCCCACGGAGCCACCGAGCCCGGCCAAGGCTCGGGGAGAAGCAGCAGCACCAGCAGCACCCCTCCACCGCCCCACAAGATTTACAGCCTGACCCCCGTTGTTTAAAGACTCTCGCTCCCAGCTGCGGTTGGGACTCCAGAAAGAGCTTTGTGTAGAGGCAGCAAATTTATGAGGCTGGCTCCAAATCCCCAGCCACATCAGGGGCCAATTCGTCTTCCCAGGGCTGAGGATGAAATTAAATTATTGTAAAATAAATCTGTAAAAATGATGAAAAGACCATCACCCGGCGGCAAGGGCGGGGCGCCGGGAACACACGCGCAGCTGTGACGGATGGGGCTCAATGGGTGATAAAGCGCCCGGACCCGGCGGCTCAGGGATTTTTCCTGTAATCTCACTAAAGAGATGTTGTTTACAGGAAAAAGGGTATTTTGGGGAGGAAATTGCATTTCAAGGTTAAAAGAAAAAAATGGAGCAAGTCTCACAGGGAGCCTGCTCACGAGCAAGATGGCAGCAGGCGGAGCCAAGCAGGGGCCAGAGAGCAGCCTGGCGGGGGCGCAGGCTGGGGGCAGCGCCTTGCACACGCGAGTGCAATGGGCCGGGGCTGAGCACGCGCCAGCCGGCACGGCACGCCACTGACTGGGCTGCCGAGGGTCCCCGTCCAGCCCCGGCCCCAGCGCAAGGCAGGCGCGGGCGGTGGTGCGGGCAGTGGTGCGGGCAGGGCTGGGGGCTGGCTGGCCCCGCGGGACACGGCCCGGGCAGAGCAGGCGGCGACTGCCCCGGCCCACGACGAGAGTCCCGGTGGGTGCCCTGGCACCCCCCGACGGGGGAGCCGACGCCGCTCCCCAGCTCGATGCCAGCAAACGCTTCTTGCGAGGAGCCCTGAGCACCCAGCACCCCCGCACCCCGGCTTGGAGGGCAGGGGGGCGCAGCCAAGAAAGCACTGCAGAGGGATTTGCACCTTCCCAGTTTCAGTCTCATCCTACAGGAAAGATGCTGGAGATACTTATTTTTCTTTTTCTGGGACAAATGGAAAGCCTGACGCCTTCATCTTACGCTGTGTTGGCTGGCCATTTAACAACGGGCCATTAGCACAGCTCGGCACCGGGAGGGGATGTATTTAGGCACGTGGTTGCAAAGACAACCCAGCACCAGGTGCTTAATAGTGTTTCGGATGTATCGGAGCACTGCAGCGCTCAGAAAATGCAGCTGTAGGGAGTTCAGAGGCTTTATTCTTCACTTCTGTGAAGTCCCACAATACCAGCAGAGATTTCTCAGCTCTGCCCTAAGCACAAAAACGGCGTGGAGAAAGCAGCGGCTTTGCAGGGCTGAGGTGCCAGCCAGCGCTGAGCCGCAGCGCACCCGGCGGGGATGACCGGGCATGCCCCCGTCCTCGCTCCCAGCCAGCGCTGCTCCTGGGGCCTGTGAGCCCCCGGGGCTCCCCTCTGCCCCCCGGAAACGCGCTCCAGGCACGGCACGGGGGAGGGGGATGTTTCCCTGGCCCCAGGAAAGCCCCCTCCACCCAGGCAGGGCTGGGCACCAGCAGGAGCCTCCCTCACTCGCCCCCAGACGCTTGTGGCACAGCCCCGGGGAACCCCAGCACCCCGCAGGCTCTGCCTGAGCCTCCCCCGAGCTCTGGTGGGATGAGGACAGACACTGAGGACAGACAGACACTGAGGACAGACAGACACTGCCACCCACCAAGAGCCCCCTCACTGCCGCACACGCTGCGGCACAGCCCCGGCTCCAGCCCTGGTCCTGCCAGCAGCGCCAGGGCAGCTCAGTGAGCACCAACGCGTCTCTGCCCACTGATGGGCACAGAGCTCCTGGGAGTGGGGAGGGGGAGCCGGGCAAGCCCCCCTTGTGCCCGCCCGCGGCACAGCCCCTGCCCAGGCAAGCTGGCGAGGCTGTTGGGAAGGGGCCCCCCAGCTCCTGGGGTCCGTGGCAGCCACAGCAGCCAGCCCCTTCCCCAGCACAGCTCGAGAGGCAGGGGCAACCACTGTGGGGGCCCTGGGGGACCCGGCCCTGCTGGCCCTGGGCAAGCAGAGCTGGAGCCCAGTGAGAGAGCCAATTAGCTCTAGTTAGTGCAGAGAACTAACAACCGAATGATCTACAGGATGGATACACGGCTCTGTACTAAAACCATCACAGCACCGTGCCTAACAGCTTCCCGGGGATGCAGCAGAGCTTGAGCGCTCGCCCTGGGCGGTCACCGGTCAGGCAGCTCCATCCCCTCGGGACGCAGCAGCAGCCGGCACACCAGGCTGCCTGTTGAACGTCCATTCCCCGTGAAACCAGCAACGCGCCGCTGTTCGCCGCTCTAACGAAGGCAGACTCACCTGCGCAGGTTCGGCGGCTGCAGCACGCGGCAGCGGCACCGCAGATGCGCCGGCAGCTTCCAGGAGCCGGTGGTCCGGGTGCCTGCAGCCGTGCGGACCCACCGCATCCCACAGCCTGGCCAGACCGTGCCTGCTCCCTGCCTGCACCCCGCTCCCTGCCCGGCCTGCAAAGCCCCACCACCCTGAAGGAGCAGCCCAAGCTCCCCCCCAGCACACCCCCCAGGCAGGGGGGGGCCCCCTCTCCTCCTTTTATCACCTGGCAGGGACGTGCTGAACACTGCCCTAAATCAGCCCCAGGTGCACCTAATGGCCTGGGTGGCACCCACTCAGGGCACAAGTGAGCTCCAGCTGACCGCCCCCACTGCTCACACGGCCCCTCAGCATGTCCCAGTGCGTCCCAGTGCGTCCCAGTGCGTCCCAGCGCATCCCGAGTCTTGCCTGGCACTCCCGCGGCTGAGCGGCTCCCAGCCTTCCCCAGCCCCTGTGGCCAGCGAAGCAGAGCCAGGGAAAGCCGCTTTGCTGGACCCAGAAGCCTGCGCGGCCCCTTGCCTGCAGCCGCGCCAGCCCGTGGAGCCGGGTGCGCGTGCCGCCGCGCAGCGCGGGGTCCGGCGGCAGCAGGCGGCAGGGCTGGGGGCAGGAGCTGGCGGCCGTCCCAGGCGGGCTGCGAGGCAGCAGTGTGCCGAGGTGGAAGTAAAGAGTTACTGAGCGAGCAGCCGCTCAATAATTCATGGTCACTGAACTGCAACAGGAACGACGACAAATAATAATACAGGAAAATGGGGAAAAACCTGAAATCGTTAGGCCAATGGTTCAAGCATGAAGGCAACGTGCTGCGGCAGCGGGGCGGCAGTCGTGCCGTGCACGGGCAGAGGGGCCGATGCCAGCCGCACCCTGCCCCCCGCCTGGCATCCCCGGCCCAAGGGCCCCCACGGGGCTGTTTGGGGGCACATGCCTGGCCCAGGGGACGCCAAGCAGCGCCGCGTGCCGGCCCCCAGCGCCCTCCAAGCCTAGTCGGCATTCAGGGAGCTTGTTCACGTATCCAAGAGGCAGGGAAGGCAGATCTGCTCTCCCTAATTATAATTAGTGATGCTTACCATGGGAGTTTGCAAACATGGTTTAATTAGAGCAGCCAGGCTCCCTCCACACGCTGCGCCCTCCCTGGGGTCAAGGACAGAGCAGAGCAAGGGAAGCAGGAGCTGGGGGATGCTCGGCAGAGTTTGGCTGCTGGGCTCAGGCAAGGTTTACCCCTTCTCTTTGCCACAGCCGTCGCCCGGTGGGCTGGTGGGGCTCAGCTTGGCTCGGCTCGGCTCAGCTTGGCTCGGCTCGGCTCAGCTTGGCTTGGCTCAGCTCGGTTCAGCTCGACTTGGCTCAGCTTGGCTCAGCTCAGCTTGGCTCGGCTCAGCTCGGTTTGGCTGGCAGGGGCCGCCCCGCACCTCTGCACAGACCCTGTCCCAGGGACCCAGCGCTGCCAGGGCTGCCCTCTGCTCCCGGGGACGGGGAGCTCACCCGCACACCCTGCCTAAGCCAGAGCCCCGCAGACACTGCACTGGGAAATTTAATCTACAGCTACAAGAAAGGGCCGTGGAGTCTCTAGATGCATGAGCCTGCTCCTTCTGTCAAGAAGAAAAATAGGAAAGGGGCGTAGGGAATTAGACAAAAGCCATGAAGCAGAGAGGGAGGGTGGGGGGAGTCGCGGAGAGCCGGCGGTGGCCGACAGTGGCCCCAGCACGGGCACGGCTGATGCTGCAGCCGGGGCAGGGCAGAGCCCATGGTGGGAGGGGCTCGGCTGCACCCCCTCCCCAGCCGGACCCTCCAGCAGCCTCTGCTGCCCCAGAGCCAGCGCCTGCAGCCTGCGCGGGGGCTCCTTGGGTGCCCCCCTCCCTCCTGCCCCAGCCCCGTGCTGCCTCCGTGGGAAGCCGCTGCTGTGCCGTGCGCTGCTGGGGCTCTGCCCCGCTCGGCAGCCAGGGGGGCAGGCAGCGGTCACAGATGTCCCCCCCCGTCTCGTCACCTGCGAGAGCCGCAGGACGCTTGCCTGCGCTGCTCCCCCCTCGCTCCGGGAAGGCGGGGCTGGGGACGTGGCTGGCACCCGCTGAGGCCGAAGCGCCGCGCGTTGCGGTGCTGCCGAGCCCGGCGGGGGTCACGCAGCTCCCTCCGGCCCGGGGCACAGCCGCAGGTTGGACCCATCCCAGGGCTGGCCGGCAATGCCACCTTCCACAGCATGGGCTCACCCCAGCCGGGCCAGGCATGCTGGCTTGTCCTTGCAGCCTGGCCCTGGCCCGTGGCCGGTGGCCACTACCCCCCAGCACCCATCGCCCTGCGGAGCTGGGATGGGGATTGTGCCACCCGTGCATGTGGGAGACGACAGTGAGTGCCGGGAGGGGATGGGGCTGAGCAAGGGCGAGCCCCTGGCAGGCTGCGGCTCCGGGTGCAGCCAAGCTGACCACTGCCCGGGTTGTCCTGCCATGGCTGACCGGGTTACCCGGAGGGATGAATTCTGGCACCGTGAGCGAGACCATCCTGAGCTCAGGGACAGTTGGCCGTGGAGGCCGGGCAGCGGCCGAGCGTCTGTGCAGGCTGAGCCGTGGGCAGGGCACCTTGGCCAGAGCTCCCTGCGGGTCCCAGGCACCGCATCCGGAGCCTGGATGACTGATTGCCATTGTCACCAGCCCTAATTAGGAGGCTGGCCACAGCCAGCTGGAAACTGTAGGTGTTAATTCCTTCTGGCGGGAGTGGTGCCCTGTTCAGAGGGGCTCCTGCCCCCCAGCCGGCCCAGAGCAGCTCCTGCCCCCCGCTGCCCTGGTGCTGTGCCCCAGCCCTCGCCCCTCCTGCCCCACGCGAACAGCCATTCCCCATCGGCCCGGACATGGCCGCCCCCCCTGTGGCGCCACACGCTGGCCCCTGCACACCGGGGGCATGGTGGGGTCCTTGGCCGGGAGAGGCTGGGGCGGGTGCTCGGGTCGTGCTCGCTCTGGGGGGACGGGGTGGATGCGGGTGCCTCCCCACGCCGCGCACGGTGCTCCCGCTGCCCCAGCGAGGCCGAGCGGCAGCGAGAGGGAGCCCAGCTCCGTGTCGCGGTGACAGGTTTACAAATCACCATCGCTGTGTGAAGAGGCTTGGCTGCCTCGGCATTCATCCCCGCGCTAATTACTGACTCCCCGAGGAACCTGATCCATCTCGCTGTAATTGACAAAAAGCAATTAAAAAGCAGTTGTGAATAAAGGGGTACATCTCCGGAGGGCCTGGCAGGAGAGATTTAGGTGCTTTGCTCCCGGGTGCCTTGGACACGTTCCAGCGGCGTGGCTCGGGAGCGATGCTCAGGGCAGCTCGGGAGCGATGCTCGGCCCTGGGGCGCGGGCGCCCTGCCCAGCTCCCAGCCCTCCGCTCGCCCATGCCCGCGGCTGCAGGAATGGCCGCGCACCCCGCGCCTGACCCCCATGCAGGCCTGGAGCCCCGGCTGGCCGCGCGCTCTCCGGCCGCCTTCCCGCGGGCAGGGGCCGGGGCAGTGGGGTCCTGCGCCCACGCGGAGCCAACGCCAGCGCCCGGCAGAGCCCGTCCCGGGGGCGCCTGTCCAGCCTGCGCGGGGGTAAGCCCCCGGAGCTGGGCGAGCCCCCCCCATCTTCCCCTGCCGGGAGCCGCGGGGGACCCACGGAGCACGGGGAGAGCAGGGCAGAGCCACGCCGGGAGCAGCGCTGCGCTTGCCGTGGGAGCACCCCGGCCCGGCCGCCTGTGCGCCGCGGAGCGCGGCCTTGCGGGAGACAAAGGGCAATCAGCGGCGAGTGGCGCGGAGCGGGGCGTGAAGAGCGGCTGATTGAGGAAGAGACGCGCCAGGCGCCTCTCGTGCGGAGCCATCTCCTGATTGTGGAGAGCAGCGGCGCGGGCGCTGCCAGCTCACCTGCGGGGACGCAGCCCTGCCTGCGGAGCGGGGGGAGGCGGGAACGGGGCGACGGCGCGACGGACCCGCTGCTCGCAGGAGACGGGAGAGCGCCCGCGCCGGGGCCGCAGCCATCCTGGCGGAGCCTCGTGCCCCTGCGCAGCGGCGCCCTGCAGGCGTTTGTCCCCCGAGGGCCGGGCAGCTCGGCTCCAGCCTTGCAGGGACAGCGAGGGGACCCCATGCCAGGCAGCCCCGCGGCGGGGAGAGGGCAGGGGCTCTGGCCCGCAGGCTCCAGCTGTGGCAGCGGCGCCCGTTGGCACCCCGAGCCCTGCCTGCCCCGAGCTGCGCCGGCTGCCAGCGCTGCCCGGGAGCCAGCCCCGCGGCACGGCAGAGCTGCCCCTTCTGCGGCCACTCGCCCCGGGCTGGGGCTCGCGAGGGCTGCCCAGGGAGCGGCGACACCGCCCCGGGCAGAGCTGCAGCCCCGACAGCCCCGTGCGGCGCGGGCAGCCCTGGCCCCTGTGCTCGCCCTCTGCGCCGCCGGGGCGCCGGCTGCACGGGGCTGCTGCTGGGGGGAGCCCGCCCGGCCCCGCGGTGGAGGCGGGGGTCCGCAGCCGCCCCGTCCCGGGGAGGGGGCTGCCATGGGGCGCGTGGGCCTGGCAGGGCCATCCTGCTCTCCGTGGTGGCAGATGGCAGGATGTGCGGCTGCCGGAATGCTCTTCACCATCTGTTGGGTCTAATTGACTTCCTGCAGAAGTTCTTAAAAAAACTGAAACCAGTTGCAAGAACAAAATTGTTAATTAAAGGGCCTTTTGATTAGATAGACAAATATTTACCAATTATGACTGACCCCGGCCACTCTGGTTTTTGTCTGCAAACTCCACAATCAGCGGTTATCTCAGCGGGTACGGCCGCGCCGACCATTGCCCCCCCGTGTAATCCCTCCCCTGGGGGTGCCGCAGGGCGCACAGGCCAGCAGGAGGAGGGAGCCGGGGGCGGGGGGGCGGAGGGGCGAGCTGCCCTGCTGCACCCCGGGCACGGCCACGCATGGGTGCGCTCCCCCCCTCCCCGGCTCCGGTGGCTTCTGGTGGCGTCGTGCTCCCTTAGCTCTGACACGGGTCCCCAGGTGAGCAAGGTCAGGCCCGTGATGCACCGCGCGCCGAGAGGATGTGGGTCCCAGCCGAAATCTGTCTGTGCTTTCGGGGGAGGCTCAGCGCACAGCAGGGCTCCCCGCCGGCCCCAGCGGTCGGACTTGCCCTGTGTGGCTCTCTCCCACGCCTGGGCCATGGGTGCCAAGGGCCGTGGTGGCCGCCCGGGACCCTGCTGCAGTGCCCAGCCCCACTCCCAGCCTGCCAGAGCACCAAATCCTGCTCCCCCCCGTACCCCGCTGGCACCCCGTGGGCAGAGGCTGCAGGACGGGGAGCCCGTGCCCGTCTCTGCATCTGCCCATCTTGTGCCGATGGCCCCGGGCACAGCACGACCCATCGCCCGTGGGGCCATGCAGGGGCCGGCCCGGAGCGACCACGGCCCGTGGCGTGCCAGCCCCCCCGCCCCGCAGAGGGGACCCGCGCGGTTGCGCTGTGCCGAGGGGGGTGCTGGGGGGGAGGCACGGGGCGCAGCGCCGGCCGCGCGCTCCCAGGGTGGGACGTCAGTTTTAATGTGGTAAGAAATTGATGGATGATTCTGAGCGAGCGAATGTTCAGTGTAAATTACCCATGTTAGGCTCCAATCCGTGGCTAATTCATTAGGCACACGTTTCTACACAAAAATAAAAAGCCTTCTGCATGCATTGTTCACCAAACGCTCTAAAGAAAAGATGTGGGGAGGCGAGGCAGCTCCTGACCCACTCGCTGGCTAAATCCTAATTCCCAGCCTCTCCGCTCCCGCCGTGATGAGCGGGAACGGCTCCAGCCCAGCCGTGCAGCCTGCCACGGACGCGCCGCCAGCACCTGCCTGTCCCGGGAGCCCGGCCGGCCGCGGGGCTCAGCACCCCGCTGAGGGCAGAGCGGACAGGGAGGAGCGCACGGCACGGCACAGTGCGGCACAGCACAGCACAGCATGGCATGGCGCAGCACGGCACGGCACAGCACGGCATGGCATGGCATGGCATGGCATGGCATGGCATGGCGCGGCGCGGCACGGCACGGCACAGCACAGCACAGCATGGCATGGCACGGCATGGGGAGCACTGACCACCAGCTCTGGCAGGAGAGCAAACCCCGGGCATCGTACCCAGCAAAACGCTGGGGCGGCTGTGAAGGCCCATTCCTGTGATCTAGCACCATTTAGAGTCTTATTAATGGAGTGGGAAAGCTAATTGTGATTAAAGTAACGATGGTGCTAAGCAGGTAATTCTGCACCGAAGGGCAAGATAGATTCTTAAAATGTGAATAAAAAAGGAAAAGACGGCGTAACCAGTCTTTAAAAATACAGAGATCAGTAAGTGAGGATCCATTTTTTTATTAGCAGAGGGATCCCGGGGGAGCCGTGCGCCTGCATCCCCAGCGCCCGAGCTGCACAGCTCTTAATAAATGGCACGCCAGCGATGCCGGGCCTGCCTGCTTCATTACCATGGCTACTGCGCTCCGCTTTTACAGAAAACCAAATATTGAGCAGAGAGCAGGTGCTGAGGATCCCAGCCCTCCCAAGCCATCAGCACCATCTCTGCAGGCAGCCGCCGTCCCGGGAGGCAGCGCTGGGCTGTGGGGACATGGGGCTATGGGGGACACGGGGACACGGGGCTGCGGGGACACGGGGCTGCAGGGCTGCGGGGACACGGGGCTGCGGGGACACGGGGCTGCGGGGCTGCAGGGCTGCGGGGACACGGGGCTGCGGGCCGGGGGGGCAGTGAGCATCCCCATCCCGCACACTTGGCCGTGGGAGCCTTGGCGCCCGAGCCAGGGGAGCAGGGGCCAGGCCAAGCCCCGGGCAACGGGCTCGGCAGGACACCCTTCTCCAGGGAGCTTAAAATCCCTGCCCGAGCGGAGCAGAGCCCCCTTCCCACCGGCAGCGGCAGCGAGAGCCCAGCCGGGACCTCCCCTCGCTGCAAAGGCTGCAGGAGCGAGACCCTTCCCGCTGCCGGGGACCCTCCTCCCCGCGCCGGCTGTTTCGGCACGCCTGCCTGCCGCAGGGAGCTGCGGGGCCCGTGGGGCCCTGGCCCAAAGCAGAGGCACCCTGGGGGCCGAGGGTACGTGGTGGGGACGTCCCGCGCCCGGCCCCCCTGCAGGGCTCGGCTGCCCATTTCAGCAGACCCCAGGACCTGGAAGCGCAGCAAACGTCCCGCGGCTCCTTCCTGCCGCAACGCCCAGCACAGGAGGCGGCGGGAGGGAGTTTGCATACCAGGGCTGCTGGAGGTTATTGCTTTCATAAAGAGATGGCAGGCAGGCGCTCAAGGTAAGCCAGGCGGCAGGAGAGCCCGCGTCCCGGCGCCGCTCCTGCCTGCAAACAGCCTTCGCCTCATCCTGCCCTCGAGGGCTCCCCAAGGAGCCGGACCCCTGCGCCCTGGGTGCCCCCGGGGTGCTCTGCTCCCCGGTGCTCCCTCGCCCTCGCCGTGCATTTCTATTCACCCCTCTAAATGTTCTAATACTGTAAAAGATCTATCAGAAACCTTCCACTCCAGAGGGATATATATTATCTAAATTTGATAAGACAACTTAATTTCTCTCCGTGTCTGTTACTGGCGATAAAACTGGGAGACTTTTATGACCCGGAGTCTTCTGTAAGATTGTCAGGAACTTATTATACAAGGTATAACTGGATTTCTCTCCACAGATGGCTCGCAGCCATGAGCTGTAACGCAATTCTGCAGCACATTTGGTAGAATAAATGCAAAGAGCTTGTTACAGTGAGTTAGATAAGAGAAACGGGAACACGGCTCTTGCAGGCTAATTCAGCATCTGATCTGCCTTTTCCCTCGCTATGAAGGGCGACTTGCAGAAGCGTATTTCAGGGTGCGGAAGGAGCCAAGCCCTTCCCAGCGCCGCCCGGGTCTGGCACGGCTGCGGTGTGGCGCGCCCAGGGGGACAGGACGCAGCGCGTGGCGGCAGAGCCGCCCGTCCCCGTCCCCGTCCCCGTCCCCTCGCACAGGCAGCGGCCGCTCCCCTGGCAAAGCAGCAGCGGCAGGTTCCCTCCCGCATGGCGGTGAGGGACGGCAGGTCCCTCCCCGAGGCCCTTACGGCAGGCTCATCCGTTATAGTTATCGCACAGCCCATTCAGGCTCTGACCAGATAAAGACTGGTGATTTTTTATTTACTGATTTTTTATTTCAGCATCCTGTGGGCAGGATGCCACGCAGCACACTCATTTATCTCAATTTGCTCCCTCCCACCTCCCATCCCTAATTTTTCAGCAGAGCCTTGGAGGTGAAAGCCTTATCTACGTGGTTCTTCTGCACATGGAAAGCAATCACGGCCTCTCCTTGTCGGGGCCCTGACGGGGCTGTTTGCTGCCGGAGCAGTGGCTACAGGCACCGGAGATGCGATCGGTTCCTCCACGGCCGCAGGCGGCCCCGGGCCAAGCCCGACCCTGCGCTGCTGTGCCCGAGGCTGCGGCGGGGCTCGTGCGTGGGGCTGCAAGGACCCCGGTCACGCAGCGGCTCTCGAGTGACTGTCCCCGAACAGCAAATACCCCCCCGCCCCAAATTCAGACCCTGCTAGAGCAAAATGGAACCGCTGGAAATGATCGGCCGGTGACAGCATCCTCCTCTCGTGGCGGCTGGGGCCGCCCGCTGTCACACGTCCCCGCGCGGGCAGAGCCAGCCCCACCGCCCCACACACCCTCCCTGCGGCTGCTGGCAGCACCCCCATGTGCACGCGGGCCCCCAGCACGGCCGAGCGCGCGCCGCTGCGGGCAGCCCCCGTGGCCATTTGGGAAAGTGGCGTGGGTCCCCGGCCCTCGGACCCCGTGGGGCACAGCGGGGCCAGGAGCCCGGCTCAGAGCGGGGGCTGCAGCTCGACGCGGCCACATTAATGCTGGGCGAAATATGTTGTTATGTGCATCAGGTTCTGTAATGGAACATGTTTAAAATTCAATAGAAAGAAAGATTAAAAAATAAGTTTCTTATCTAAAGGAGCCATAGAGCCAGTGAGGAAATTATGAATGTCTCGTTGTCCAAGGTTAAAGAGTGAGAGCTGAGGCATGAAAAGGCAGGAGATAAGATGAAATGTTTTCTGTTCAAATGAATGGGCTCCACTCTGCTCCGTAATAAACGATCAGTGTCAATATGACAAATTAATTCTGCATTGAGCTCCATTCAGCGTGTGCAGGGTGGGGAGGGGCCGGCGGAGCAGCAGAGCCCCGGCTGCAGCCTCCACCGCCGGATCCGCACCGCGGGGCAAAGCCGGGACTTCACAAACTGTGGCTCCGGGCACAACTCCTGGAGGGTGGCGTGGGAGAGGCCCCGCGTCCCCCGCAGCCGCCCTCGGCTCTGCAGCCCCTCTTGGCGCCTGGCAGGGACCCCTGCCCAGCAGCGGGGCTTGCACAGCAGCGAGCTCCCGAGCGAGGTGGCCCCGCTGCCCCAGAGCCGCCCGCCACCCTGGCGGGAGCCCAGCCCTGGCTGGGGGCTGCTGCTGCATGGGGGGGGCTGCTCGTGGTCCCACGGGCTGGGCTGCACCGGCTCCATCAGCCCCCTGTGCTGGCAGAGGGGAGGGGGTGCCCCGGGCCCCGACCGTGGGCTGCAGATCTGGGGGGGGCTGCAGCCACCCCTGGGCACCCTCTGGGGCCCCGGCTGCTCTGAGCGCTCCTCTGCCCCCGGGGAGAGGGGGACGGCAGCAGGACCCCAAGGACGAGGGGACAGGGATGACGCGTCCCAGGCTGGCAGCTGCGGTGGCTGCGGCAGAGCCGTGCCAGCACGAGGAGCTGCTGGCAGAGCAGCCAGGTGACCCCGCGGAAGAGATTGGACCTTTTAAAAGAGACAGTGACAAATGAAGCTCCCTCCCAGCTCAAAGCGCGGAGGAAGGGGGTAGGGAGGTGATTCCAGGAGCTGTGAGCTGAAGGTCACCCGGGAGCCGGATGATGATGATGCGCCCATGGGGCGAGGGGGGCCCGGGAGGGGATGGTGTGGGATGGGAGGGTGTGAGCCGGGTGGGACGGCGGGCGCAGGACCCGGGCGGGCAGCGCCAGAGGTGCGGGCAGCAGTGGGAGGAGAAGGGGAGCCAGAGCCATCCTGCCGTCCCCCCCCCTCGGAGAGGACGGGCCAGGAGCACAGGGCCTGCGGACGATGCTCCTGGGCACTCCGGGAATGCCTGGGGCCGTGGCCCAGCCGTGCCAGCCCTGCCCAGGGTGGCCATGCCCGACCCGCGGGGTCCTGCCCGAGCCCCCGCACTGGCACGGGGCTGCTGGGGAGCAGCGCGCCCGAGGGGAGCAACGCCGTCCCCTGGGGCGGGAAGCAGGCTGTCCCCCCGGCGAAGCCCCGGGAACCGGCCACCACCCCCGCCGCTTTCAAGGCACCGCTCTGGCCAGCGAGCGCCCTCCGGCCGAGCCCGATGCGGCAGCCGCCCGGTGGAGCAGGAGCCGGTGCAAAGGGCTGAGGCGCACGGGGCCGGGCAAGGGTGGCAGCGCCGGCCCCGTGACCCCCGCGGAGGCACGGCCGTAACCGCAGCCGTTACCATTCACGGGAGACCCTCGGCGCGAGACACACGCGTGCAGACGACAAATCGCAGCCAACATACAACGCCGTTGCTCCGTGCTTATCTCCAGCTGCCTGAGGGCAAGTGCAGGTGAAGTGACAGGAGCCGTGGGACGCTGGAGCCCAGAGCTGCCACAGCCCCGAGGGGACCCGCGGCCCCGTCCTGCCCCGCTCGCCACCAGCCCCTGCCCACGCAGCCGGGCGCGGGCAGCGAGGGAGCTGAGCTTCGCCCTGGCGCCGGCAGGCGGGCATCGGCTGCCGCTAACGAAGCGGGGGCTGCCCCCCCCCCCCCCCGAGTCCCCAGGGATGCAGCCGCACACAGGGGACAGCGCCCGTGGGGATGGGCTTGCTCTGCCGGGCCCGAGCAGCGCGTGGGGCACCCGGCCGCCGTGCCGGTCCCACGCAGCCGCGCCGCCGGCCGCGCCACTGCGGAGCTGAGCTGCACGCGCCGGTGGGCAGAGCCCGGTGGCACAGCTGCCTTCGGAGGCGCAGCCAGTGCTCCCACGCCAGCACGCAGCCAGTGCTCCCACAGCAGCACGCAGCCAGTGCTCCCACGCCAGCGCGCAGCCAGTGCTCCCACGCCAGCGCGCAGCCAGTGCTCCCACGCCAGCGCGCAGCCGCGCCGGGAGGGGACGGGCAGGGCAGCCCGTGCCGTGGCGCTCCCCCTCGCTGCAGCACCGCGGGCCGGCGTGGGAGCCGGGGAGCTGCGGCAGCCGGGCTGCAGGGCCGGCTCCCGGAAGGGTTAACAGCCTTCCCCATCTTGTTCTCGAAACACCGACACCGGCGCTGAAATGGAAACAGCATCTCAACAGCTGAGATTAAAACAAGAAAATGAGTATAGAAATGATGTTTGTTAAAACGAAATAGCTAATATAATCCTCAAAGGATTTTTCCTTTTGACTTAAAAAAAAAAAATCTAATATCTTCATTTCCATACCTTTTTTAAGCTAATTTGTGGAAAATTAAAATGGTGAGCCCACAAAGGCTGCAGTTTAATTGAATCTTGCATCAGCCCTTGGTGAGCAGTCTCTCTTGGATTCCTTGATTAGTTCCCTCCATTAAATCATTTTTGCATCGTTTAGCTGAGATACTGTCTTCTGGCGGGGCTGGGGCTCAGGGACCTGGGTAACTCAGTCTCCATCTGAGCAGATGTAGGATGACACGCCGTGCTCTGGAGAGCTGTCTTAGCTGGCCTCGCGTGGCCGCAGGACGCGCTCCTGCGCCTCGCTGGGCGGGCAGCGCCGTGCCGGGCAGTGCCGTGCCGGGCTGTCCATTGGCGCTGGGCCCGGCCGGGGCTCAGCACCTCCCCAGGCGCCCGGCACGGTGCTGTGGGACTCGCGGGGGGAGCAGCCCAGGGGTGGCAGGATGGGGGGCAGCGGGAGCAGTGGGGTCAGCTCAGGGGGGCAGGATGGGGGGCAGTGGGAGCAGTGGGGGCCAGCTCAGGGGGGCAGGATGGGGGGCAGCGGGAGCTGCGCTCAGCACCAGATGGCTCAGAGAGGGCGCGCTGGCCCGGCCACGGGGGACGCAGGGAGCAGCGAGGCCACGGTGTGACATCCCGGCGGGGAAGCCCTTCCGCTCCGCCTGCCTGGCAGCGTCCCGGGCAGGGGGTGGCCACATCCCCTCTCTCCAAGTCTGGATAAATCACACCCGATGGGGACGGCTCGTCACTCAGCGGGAAGGGCATTCACAGCCTCCCGGTCCCATGGCACAACGCCCCGGCAGGGACAGAGCCACGAAGCCTCTCTGAAGCCACTGGCAGGAGCTGCACCCAGCACGGCTCCAGCCTGGCGAGCCACGTCCCAGCCCCGCCGCCTGCCCGGCTACGCTACGGGGACGAGGGCGCCCGATGAGCCCACTCGCCCTCACGCACCCCCCAAGCAACCTGGGCCCCTCGCCCTGCCCCAGCCCGTGGCGCAGGAGTTTTCTGATGGCCTTGTCAGGCTATCATGTCCTGTAGATTAAACCAGATTTATATAAAGTCCTTTTCACCCCATTAGATTACTCTGGATTAACCTTGATCTCAGTAATAGATGCTATAAATGTAAGTCCCGCTCAGGGGGATTTCATCCATATGTTCTTGGAAGGCAGAAAGTAGATAAATTCTTGGAGAAGGTCTTACTGAGCGATTAGGAAGATTTAACCTCTTCAGAGCCAGCAGAGCCGCGTGCCCCACTGTGGGGCGGGTGCTCAGCCCCACCGCCTCGGGCAGTGACACCCCCCCCCCAGCCCCTGCACCCCCGGCCCGGGGGGGGACGCAGCACGTGGTGGGACGCCAGCCTGGCTGCTGCTGCGCAGAGCCGCCCCTGCCGGCGAGCTCAGCCCGCCCGAAGCCCCGCTCGCGAGGCAGCTCTGCCGGCGCAGCCCCCTCCCGGGGATGCTGGCGCGGGCAGCGCACGCCGCTGGGCAGCCGTTCCCACTCTGCGGTCAAGCCCTGGCTTCGCACCCGGGTGAGAGCCCCACAGCAAATTGCTCGCCTGTCCCTCAGGGCTGCGCGTGCCCGGAGTGGATGGCTGCCACCGCGCGTCTGACCCCTGCCAGCGGGTCCTGCACCGTCCCTGCAGGGCCAAGGTCTGCCTGGTCCTGCCGCTGCCCTTGCTTTTTCCACGACCAGGAGGGAAAAGCCTGCTGGGCTGAGCAGCCTGCAGACCTGTCAGAGTTTGCTGGCTGAGAAACGGTTAATTCAAGGAGTGATGAAGGCAGGGCAAGAAAATTCCAGCAGCTGTGAGCACAGAGGAAGGAAGG
The DNA here is from genome assembly GCA_017310255.1 of Butorides virescens. Lineage (NCBI taxonomy): Eukaryota > Metazoa > Chordata > Aves > Pelecaniformes > Ardeidae > Butorides > Butorides virescens. Next base: position 48,399 of record JADKXX010009620.1, on the reverse strand, counting down.
AGCCAGCAGATCACTGTGCGTGGCACCGCGCGCGCACCCGCAGGCGTGGCCCAAAGGCACGGCAGCAACCAAAATTAATTCTCCATTCCCTCCTGCTGCTGACACGAAATTGCTCGAAGCACGGGCGAGAGCCAGAGCTGAGCTCAGCTCTTCCAGGAGGGTTTGGCCAGCAAGTAGCCTTCTGCTTGCTGATCGGAGAAGCACCTAACGAAGAAGGGTTTGGCACTGGGCTGCAGAGAACTGGCCCTGCTGGAAGCTGCTGCCATCACGCAGACCACGCGGAACCCGGGCAAGCTGTCGGCAACAGTGACGGAGAGGAGTCAGCTCCGCAGAGCTGCACGGCGCTGCAGGCAGCTGGGGTGCATTTGGGGTGGGTTCTGAACGCCGGCTCCGGGGAGGAGGCAGGGAGGTTATCGCCATCCCTCGCCAGTGCCCAGCGCGGGGGCTGCCTGCTCGGCGGGGGCTCCTTGCAGCACGTCGCAGGCAGGGGCTGGTGGGGGTGAGCAGCCGCAGCCGCGCGGAGAAGGCAGCCAGCCCACGGGAAGGCTGCTCAGCACCAAGCAGCAGAGGAAGCCCGAACCCCCCGCTGAGGATGAGGACAGGCCTGCGTCCCACCTCGGCTGGCCTGGCACCCCGGGGCTGGCTGGGCTGCGTCACGGCCAGCGCTGCCCATGGGGGTGCAGACCCCCCCGTGCCCTTGCACCCGCCCTGCCAGCAAGTGCGGTCCTGCCTCGTTGGGGTCACTCGTGGCACCAGACTTTGGCTGCCGCACTGGTGGCGTGTCTGTCCGTCCGTCCCCCCCCCGAGGCTGCACGAGCCCCCCGCACCACAGAGCCGCCTGCCGCAGAGCAGGGCTGGGGCGGGGGAGCCGTCCGCCCCGCTCATCCCCCCCAGCCAGGCTGCGCCGCGCAGGCACCTCCGTGCACGTGGCCAACGTGAGCACCGCGGAGGACTCGCACCGTTAGCAGCCTCTGATGAAAACGCGCGCGGTCGGCAGTGCCCTGCGGGCAGGGCCCCCACCCGATGAGCTGCGGCAGGGGGACAGCCGAGCCAATCAAGCTGGCATGAGCCAGAGCGCTCTGCGAGGCAGCAGGCACATGGGATGCCGAGTGAATAATGCATCGCCTGCCCCCAAAGGCCAGCATGTTCGTTAGTGCAGTGACCTCACTGCCTCCCTCCCCTGCTGGCATCTGTAGCGCAGCCGTCGCCACGCATCTCCCCCGGGCAGCCCCACGTCCCTCACATCAGCCAGGGCCCCCACTCTGCCCTGGATCTTCTCCTCCCGCACCAGAAGACGTTTCCCATGCTGGCTCGCATGTCCCCCTGCAGGGCTACGGACTTCCCCACGCCCCCCACGGACCCTGGCTGGGCACAAAGCAGCATTGGCACGACAGCGCATGCCACGGGGCAATCCTGAGCTCCGCAGGAGGAGCGGCTGGTGACTGCTCCCCCCCCAGCCGCCAGCTGGGTCAGGGCTGCTGCCAGCAGCTCTGGAAGGCGAATCTCTCCTGGCAGCCTGCTCCCCGCTGGCCCCGAGCAGCCCCGCCGCCGGCTGCACAGCCCTGGGGTAGCGCCGGCTCCTGCCTTAACGCTGCTGCCACCGTGGATTCGCAGAGCGCCCGCGCAGGCTCCCTGTCCGGAGGCACCTCTCTCCGGAGGGCGGCTCTGCAGGCTGCACCGTGCCGCACCCCCCTTCCCCGCCGACCGGGCTCCTCCGCGTGCCCAGCCGAGCCTGCGGCGGGCTCTGCCTGTGCCCCTGGCGCCACCGGCCTGCCTGCACCCCCCTGTTCCTCCAGGCTCAGGAGCTTCCGCTCACCGGACTCTCCTTGGGATGCAGCCGCCCCGGCCGTCACCAAAGTGCTGGGGTGTGCCACCTCCCCTTGCACGGAGCCCACAAGAGCCCCCCCGCGCTCTTGCGACACACGGGGGCACGGCTGGGGCTCACAAAGCGCGGGCGCCGCAGGCAGCGCAGGGATGCTGCGTGGATGCTCCAGCCCCTGGGCTCGCGGGGAGCGGCCGGGGCAGACTGGGCACAGCGCCGGCCTTGTCCCGCTCAGCCACCAGGTCACCAGCGACGGGGAGCACAGAGCGCGCTGGCCAAGCGTGGCGCTGTCCCAGGCTGCGCCGTCCCCAGCCGCTGCCTCGAGGTGCTGGGGTTTGTCCTGCTGTGCTCCCCCTCCCAGGGGGCCAGGAGGTCTTACTGAGACGCACAGAAATTCTGCCTGCTGCCACGAGCTGTCACCTCCGATTCTGCTGAATATTTAAAAACCACCTGAATCTGAAGTGACAAATCCATCATTGACCATCTGCCACTCCGCACGGTCACCCTGCAGCAGTCCCTGACATTTCCAGCTCTGCCCTGACACGAGCCAGTAACTCGGAGACGAAAGGCATCAGCCTCAGCGGGCTGACAGGCGCTGCCCCCGCCAGCCCCAGGCCCCTCCACGTCCCGTGCAGAAGGGACAGCCGGGGTACAGGGCCCCCTCCCGCCCCTCCGCGGCACAGGCTCGGTCACTCCTGACTTGTGACCGTCTCCCGACTCCCGCCGAGCACGCGGCCCCACGCGCGCCGCCCGCGCAATCTGCGGGACGGAGCCCGCGGAACGCCCCGCTGCGGGCACCGGGGGGGGGGGGGGGGGGGGCCGTCCCCGGGGGCGGGGGCTGCCGCCAGCCCCGCGGGCAGCGCCGTGCCCTCCTGCGTCCGTGCCGCGGTTTCCACCAGCGCAGCCACGCGCGTGGGGCTCCAGCGCGGGGTCCCCAGAAGCGCCCCCCTCCCCGGGGCTGCGCGGGAGCCCTGCCACCCCCCCCCCCCCTGGCCCTCCGCCCCCGGGGGGCCAAACCCCAGTCCCAAGGGCGCCGGGCCACGCCTGCTTGTGGCCGGAGGGCCACCCCCCCCCCCCGGGACCCCCTCCCTGTCACCTGGCAGCGGGTGTCCCGGTCACTCCAGGCGGAGCAGCACCGGCACCGCGCAGAGCCGCGGCCCCCGGGCACGGGCTGCTCTGGGGCAGGGTCGCTCCCAGGCAAAGAGGCGTTCATTGCCACTCAGCACCCGGGCGCCTCCGCTCAGCTGCGGCAGCTCCTGCAAAAGAGGAGCCCACGCTCAGCCCGGTCCCTCCCTGCCACCACAGGGACCAGGCACGGGGGTCGCCGTGCCCCAGGCTGCCGCCCACCCTGGGCGCAGGGGGCTGTCGGAGCCGCCAGCTTCGCAGCGAGGCTGCCGCGCCCCGGTCACGCGGTGTGGGGCCCCGGGACGGGGGCACTGGGTGGCACGGCTCGTCCCAGCCCCGGAGCCGGCAGCGGACCCTGGCGCCGTGGGCCGAGTCCCAGAGCCGCGGCGGGGAGCAGGGGCTGCCCAGGGGCAGTGCCCGGGGCCCGGGATGCTCGGGCAGCGCAGCCCCCGTCCCCCAGGGCCCTGGAAGGGCCAACGCCGCTCGCCACGGTGGCTGCGCCGGGCGCCTGCACGGCTCCTGGTAGCCCTCCCGCAGAGGAACCGCGCCACAGCAAGCCCACGGGGGCTCCTCACCATCTCTCCTGTGTCCACGGCAGCCCGACGGGGCGGGGGAGCGGGGCCGGGTGCCAGGAGAGCCCACGGAGGATGGCGGGGGCCGTGGCCCCACACCCCCAGCTTGGCTCGGGCCCCGCGCAGGAACAGCGGGGCCGTGGGAGAGCTCCCGCCCGCCGTGTGCTCGGCGCTCGGAGCTGGCACAGGGCTGCAATTTACAATCAACCTGCTGCTTGAGCTAATTGTGCGCTAATTGCTGAGCTGGGCTCCCTCCTGTTTCACCAGAGAGCGGCAGTTCCTGCACTCCTCTTGGCAAGCCGGCACATCCCGGGGGTGGCCCCATGGCTCAGCCCGCTTGCTCCCGCCCCACCCCACCCGTGCCCCGGGGCAGAGGCAGCTTTCCTTTCACTCCCTCTGCCAGCAAACACCGTCTCCCGTGCCTGGAAGCTGCTGGTCCTTCTACGAGCCCCCACTGGAAGCGGTTGCTGGAGGGCACAGGGTGTCCTGGCACCACCGTGCCACCGGGTGCAGGGATGGGCAGGCGCAGGGCACTTCTCCAAGAGACGCCTCTGCCTCCGTGGGAGGCATCTTGCCCATGTTTCGTTTTGATTAGACAAAATTTGTGCAAAGGGAGGAGCAGAACAGACTGCGCCTGGGTCCGGGGGACCGGCAGGATGGGGCCTGGGGTGCTCGCTGTCCCACCGCAGGGTGATGAGCTAGGGGGCACTAAGGGGGGGAGAGGCCGGGCTATCCATGGTGATTCAAGGGCACGGCCACTGGTGGGGCTGGGCTGGTTCCCAGCAGCTCCCGGTCGCTCCCCCGCGCTGATGCTGCAAAACTTGCGCATCCTCGGTGCTATTTTAAAATCCCATCTCCAATAACTCAGGGACATCAGGACCCTGCGGGACAGAGACAGAGCCGTCCTGCGGGACAGGCACAGGGGACATCGGGCACGGCAGGGACAGGCACGGGGGAAGCCGGACCCTGGAGGGCAGGGGGGGCTGCAGGCGGCCCCGGCCCCCAGCGCGCAGGCGGGCGGCCCCCGGGCTCGGTGTCCCCCGGGCTCGGTGCCCCCCGCTGCCTCCCCGGGTCGCCGCCGGGCCGGTGCGGGGTCGCGGCGGGGCAGAGCCGGCAGCGCCGGGCCCGCGGGCTCGGGGGGCGGGGGGGGCCCCGCCGCTGCAGGGCGGCGGGTGCGCAATCAGCGCTAATCAGGCAGCGCACTAATTGCTGGGCCTCCTGCGGGGCGGTGATGGCTGGAGGGCGCCCGGCTGCGCTGCCGCAGCGGGGGGGGCGGTGATGGCTCCGGCTGCCCCGCACCTCCCCGCACCGCCCCGCCCCGCCCCGCCCGGGGCGGCTGTCGTGCCTTCGGTCTAAAAGCCTTCGCGAAGAGCGAGCGCTGAACGCTCGCACAGACGCTGTGAGTCTTTCAAGCGAAACTGGTTTTAGAAGGGAATTTTTCTGAGGAAACTTCCTCCCCTTCCACGTCCCCGGAGCTTTCCCCCACGCGCCGCCTTTCCCACGGAGCGCTGCGGCGCGGTTCCAGCGGCGAGCGTGCGTGGGCCGCATCCTCGCTGCCCGGCGTCCCCGCTGCGTGCCCGGCAGGAGAGGCAGGGCCGGGCGATGGGGGGCAGCTGCCTGCGCTGAGGGGCATCGCGCCCCCGCTGCCCGCAGGGTGCTGGCCTGGCAGGGGTCCTGCCCCGCGCGGGCGGCTTGGCACGACGTCCGCAGCCCGGCTCGGCGTAGGCTTCTTCCACACACATCTGCACCCGACAGGCTGGGCCCTGTGTAAATTCCCACCATAATCACGCTGAGAGCTATCAAACTATCTAATTTAATTTCTTTGTGAAAATAAATAGCTAAAGTGGCCCTAGGTACATGCATAAATACTTCAGCTTTATGTTGGGCCCGTTATTACTTCTCCCAGCTTGTGTAGTTGTAATGCACGCTTAATAAGTACATATTTATTGCACGTCTCGTCCTGGTGGAATAGTGAGGAGTTTTTGCTGAATAAGCGGGAAAACCGCTTAGTCTGTAATAAAAAAGGGAGGGAGTTAGAAGAAAATATGCTGGGTAATTAATGATTGGGCTTTGAACAGCCATAATTTTTTATTAAGCAAGTATGCAAATATGGAATAAGTGGCTGTGTTAGTATTTGATGGCTTTTTTAAAACGTTGATGGCTGATCGCTGGTAAGACGCGCTTGCTTTTTCTTTGTGCCTGTGTGCACGGAGACACGATGCTGAGCCAACGCGAGCGTTTCCGCGTGTCCGCGCAGGTATTTGGGGGCGTGCACACGGGGCGCGCGCACGGCTCGTGTGCGGCCCTGGCCGGCGAGTGCACGTGTGGCTTCGTGCTCCTCGGCTCTTACAATGCCCTGCCTTATCTTCCTCCGCGCCTGCTGCCATCCATTGTCTCTGCCTTTCTGCTGCTTGCTTTGCCTCGCCTGTACAGTTGTTGCACGCTTCATTAATCCTGATAAATATGTGGATTAGCGCCACACAGGACTGGGGAGACTGGGCTCGGAGGAGACGCTCCAGGGATGCTGCCACCACTGAGCTCCCAGCGCCTGCTCCCGCTCCTGCTGGCCAGCGCTGGCACTCATCCGGCTGCCGGTCCACCGGCCGGGCCCGATGGTGCTGCCGGCCCCTGCTGCAGCCCCTAGGACAGGGTCTTGCTGCGTGCCCAGCACCTGCGGCTGCGGAGAGGGGAGATCAGGCAGCCCTGGTGCGCGGGACCGGCAGGGGGAGGGACGATGAGCCCCTGGGGCTGCTCCCAGAGCTCCGTCCTTCCTGGGAAGCCTACCAAAGCCCTGTGAGATTGCGATTTCCCATGCAGAGCTGCTCCGTCCCCAAGCAGCAGCACCACAGCCATGCAAGCCAGGACAGGCACGCAGGTGACAAAAAGTTCCTGAGCCACGGCCAAACCAGCCAGGGCCACCACCCCGCTGGTTACCAGCGCCCGCTGCGCCCGTGCAGACCCCGAGGCAGGGCTGGGCAGTGCGAGGGGCTGACACACGAGCGTTGGGATGCCCCCTCTGTGGGAGGCGAGTCCCCAGGGTGCGGTGCCCTGGGGCTCCAGGAGCAGGAGCGGCCGCGCCAGCGCTGCGGGCGTCCCAGCCACAGGGGCTGAGCGGGGCTCTCGGGGCTGTTGGTGCTGCCGTACACGGAGCCCTGGAGACCCCGGGGGCTGCCCACGAGCTGCGCAGGGAGGCTTAACCCCCAGAATGAGTCCTGCTGCTCCGTGGTCAGAGAAGAGGGCTCAGCAGAGCAGTTTTTGACGTGCTGAGCTGGAGCTCCCTCCCTGGGGGGGGCAGACCCCGAGCCCCCCTCCCCACTGGGGCAGCCAGGCTGCAGGGGGGACGGGGCCACGGCGGAGCACACAGCTCTGCTGGCAAGCAGCAGGCTGCTCTCCCTATTAGTCCTCATTAGCACGTGGCTGAAAGACAACACGAGTTTAAATTAAGAAGCCATCACCGCGGTCCCAACTGTGTTACCGCTGCGCTCGGGAAGCGCCCGACAGCTGCTGTTTAATGCACCTTCATGATCTGTCAGGGCGCACGCAGGGTGCGCGGCGGCTGTGCCTCAGCACACCCGTGCTTCTGCACGGCCGCACGCCCCCCCCGCGCGCAGCCCCCGCACCTGCCTGCGCACGTGCCCGCCGCTGGGCCGCCGGCGCGGGGGTGGCTCAGCCCCGCTCAGCCCCGCTCCCCAGCGCCGCCGGCCCGGCCCCGCACACCGGGTGCCGCTGGGGGAGGGGGGTGCCCCTCCATCACCAGCACACCTCGCTATGGAGCCGTGCGTGCCCGTGGCTGGGCAATGGGGGTGCACGCCTGTGCACGCCTCCGCGCGCGGCTGTGCCCGTGGTGACACGGCTCGCTCGGACGTGTGCTCGCCTGGGCCCCAGAGAGCTGCGAGACCGCTGGGGGAAGCCTGCAGGCTGGCGGGGCCAAGGGGCGGCAGGGCACAGGCTGGGGGGGGAGAGAGCCAGGCACCGCTTAGGGCTTCCCGCACCGCCCCCCATTTGGCTGGCCTGGCGGGCAGGGTCTGGAGCCTGACCGTCCTGCACCCACCTCGCTGCAGGGCGCACGCCAGACCCCCGAGCCGCGGGAGCATCCTGCACGGCCTGGGGGATACGGCAGAGAAGCGCGTGCGGGGCCGAAGCGCCGGGCTCCTCTCCGTTTCAAAGATGGTAACTGGGAGAGGGGAAGGTTCCTGGGCTCCTCACTGGAGGAGCAGGAGCTGCGGCACAGAGCTTAGTGCAGACCTGCTGCCTCAATTATTTATAGGTACCATGGGTAGAACATGTTTTAATGACATTTGTGCTGGAGCTCAGCAGCGTGGATCTGCACCGAGCCAACAGGAATATGTCAGCGGCTTTACGGATGGTAAAAGCAGCGCGTCACTCGCAGGGGCGCGCTCAGCTCGGTCCCCGCATCGTGCTCCCCCTGCCCTGCGGAGAGCCCACCCGCGGCGCCCGTGATGGATGGATGGGCAAAGCCACAGACACTCAGGCATAAGTCACCGGGCTTTTTTATGGGTAAATCACCAGTAATAAGCTTCCCCACTAGAACTAGAACGACATCCTGGAAAATTACGCTCTGGTTTTACAGCAGATGACGGAAAAGCAATGGACTCCTCGGCAGGGGCTGCCGGGCTGCCCGTCAGGCGGCCACGGCTCGAGGCTGGGCAGGACCTCAGCACCCCACGCTGGGCAGCTTTGGGGAAGCTCTGCCCCGCTGGGGGCATCTGCCCACCCACCCGCCTGCCTCCCTGTCGCCCCACCACAGTCCTGGGCGGTGCAGACTGGGAGCCGCTTGTGTGGGCACGTGCTAGCAGGCTGGGCAAGGAAGGGGCAAGCCTGGCAAATGCAAACCTAAGCAGGAGATGAAGGGATCGGGACAGACCTGGGGATCTGACCTGCGGCTGGGCTACATCGGCTTGGCACACAGGGGCCCGTCCCGGACCACAGCGGCCCCGGGGCGAGCGGGGAGCGTTGCCGTGCAGAGGCAGCGCTGGGTCTGTGCAGCCCCGGGCAGGACAGCCTGCAGGGGAGCACGGCTGCCTCGGGGTCCCGGTCACGTCTGTTGCTCTGGTGGCAGGAAAGGGATGTGGCTCTGCCTCACCTTGCAATCCTGCAGCCACCTTTTCTCTGCAGCGGGTGGGCTGGGGGTCCACGGGTCAGGGTCCTGGCAGCCAGACCTGGGAACAGCAGAGGCTCCCGCGCAAGGCGGCTGGGCATAACGAGCTCCAGCACCGCCAGCAGCTTCCCGGAGAAGAACCCAGGACACTGGGTGCATCCGACAGCGTGCCTTGTTCTGGGATTTAGAGCTAATTGGGCCCGGCGTCTCTTTGCATTTCTGCTTGCAGAATGTCATTTTCTTCAGAAAATGCTCTTTTGCAATTCCTGTGAATTACCCATGAAAAGCGAGTGACCACGTATTGATTAGAACCCAGGAAAAGCACCAGAGCCATTTAGAGTAGATTAACTTTTTCTGGAAAATGTTTTCACAGTTATTTAAAGAGATTAATCAGTTCATTTCAGGTCGTTTACCATTGTTTCTACGCCCCAGCCCCCCCAGCGCATGGCCTGGAACATCCCCCTCTCTGTTGCGGGAAGAGCCGCGGCCTCGCCGGCAGGACTTGTGCCAGGAGGAGGGAAGGAGCCAAGGTCCCCGCGGTGCGTGCACGGGTGCTGCTCTCCTGGTCCCCGCCGGCAAAGCAGGGGCTGCACCGCGGCTGCCCGGGGCTGCTCCGGGGAGAGCTGCAGGCAGCAGCGCCGAGCCTGCACCCGGGTCCCTCCTGCCCGCGGCCGTCGCCCCCGCGCGCCCTCTCCCTCCTCCGGCCCACGGCGATGGCAGGGTGGCACGGCCACCCGGCACCCTGCGGGCAGAGCAGGCTCCCTCCCTGAGGCATTTCAAAGCCTTTTTTTTCTTTAGGAAGAAAGTCTAGAAGTCAAATGGCTCCTGTGGTGGAATACTTTCCAAATGTCAACACAATCTGTGCTACATTACGGCTAAATGTGATAATCTTAACGCCTGGCTTCTTAATGTCAGTGGCACTGAAGGCTGATGGATTGACAGACAGCCAGAATGACACGCAGTCAGAGCTGATAAGGGCTCTCTCCAGGGAAATCACAGCTTTTTAAAGATGTTGGCAGCTACTAGCAAGTACCTTTTTATTTAAAAGGATTACAAGCATTGATTGCACTTCCTGTTTTCTTTTTATCACATTTCTGCACCAAGTGAATCTGGTGCTGCAGGCCGAGCCTTTCAGACAATTATTCTGGAATAATGAAGGCGTGTCATGTTGGCTGTAATGAGTATTTTCAATGCCTAATTTGTGTGCAATGTGAAGGGATTTCTACAGCTGCCTGGCTCCTGGCTAAAGGTGAGCGACTCCTGACCGCGGAGGAAGCCGCTGTCGGCTGGGGACGAGTGGGGTGGCTTGTTTCTGTTAGCGACGCGTGCTTCCCCCAGCAGAAGAGGGATTAAAACTTCCCCAATTACCGTGGTTAGAACACAAGCCGAGGGGACGCGCTCTGCGTAGAGATGGCTGCCGCCTGCTCCCCCCCTGCTGGGCTCACCTGAGCCGCTCCCCTACAGCAGAGATGGAGACAGGTGAGGAACATACGTCCCCAAAACCGCGGTGCAGCTGGACAGGGCCGTTACCAATCCCCGAGCCACAATCGCGCGCTGCCGCTGGCAATGGATGAGGGATGTCTCAGCGCGGCCGCGTGGCGCCTACGCACCCAGGACAGGCGAGGCGGGCGGGCAGTGTGCCATGCGGCAGGGCCAGGGCCGGCAGAGGCGGAGGCACTCGGCTCCCGCTCCCGTTTTTACCCTTCCCTACTGCCCGCTGTCGTGACATCCAACGCCAGATGCCGACGCCTGCACCTGGGTTCCGGCAGCGGTGAGGGCAGCGGCGAGCGCGGGCTGGGCTGAGGCCCTTGGCAAAGCCGGGGCTGTGCGGTTACTGCACAGGGCCCCCCCGGTTTTGCTTTGCTGTGTTGGTACAAGGGCTGCGTCCCCCGATCGCTTCGGACTCTGCCCACCTGTGTAGGATCCAGCTTTGCAAAGCCCAAGGTCTTTGTTAAGAGTTTGAAGAACGGTCATTAAATCCACACGCACCCGGAAAAGGATCGTGAGGCCCGGAGAAAGCCCAGGCTGGTGCGCGCGAGCGGCCGATGGCCAGCCCGGCTGCTCTGCGCGGCTCCGGCGTCCCGAGCGGGAAGCAGCCCTGGCAGGCAGCAGGAACTCCCGCTCGCCGCCGCGCTGCCCTGGCGTGCTCAGGGAGGTTTCAGCCCCTCTGCCTGCCTGCCCAGGAGCGGGATTCCAGGGCCAGGTAAAATGAAATGATTTTTGGTTGTCTCTTACTTGTCTGGCTGTGGCGACACACGGCCGTGACTCGGCTCCCGTCCCTGCCAGTGAGCGGGGAGGAAGAGCTGCTGCTGCGGACCACGAGCCCAGGTCACCGCTGGGATGCTGGAAACACTCCTGGGATGGGCTGGGAGGCAGCGGAGCCACAGCCAGGAGAGAGCACAGACGGGAGCTCGGCGGCACAGCAAGAAGCCCCTCACACGGCGTAGCTGCTGTCTTTGCACTGAGCACAAAGAGCAGAGATGCAAAATTGAGATTATGCCGAGCGGCGAGAGCCTGACACCGGCTCCGAAGGGAGCTCAAGGGCTTGGTAAATGAAAGGATGCAGGGAGCTGTGATATTAGCTCTGGCAGAGGCGGTTAAAGGAGTCAGCTTTCTGGTGACAGAGCAGCTTCCTCGGAGGATACGGGGGGAAAAGCGATCACCTTCCCGAGCAGCGCATTACCAACGCGGGCGGGAGGCGGAGGCTCGCGCAGCCTCGCTCGCACTCAGTTACCAGAGATGTATTTTCCTCCTGGGGGTGCAGATATCACTGCCCTTTTTTCATTTCCCCTTAATGATCCCAGAGGATCGCATCCATCTTTTGTAAATAACTCTCTGGAGGAGGCTTGGACACCTTGCCGTCTGGAGCTCGCGGTGGCTCAGCGCGAAGGCGTTAGAGGTGACCGCTGCAGCCGCGCCGTGCGCCGGGAGCGGAGCTGCAGCGCTCAGCGGCTGTCGTAGCGCGGGGGCACCGACCTTGCAGGACGCGCTCAGAACGTGACGTTGGCCAACGCCACCGTCCTCCACCAGCAGCCTGCGTCCCACGTGGCGAGGGTCGTGCCTCAGCCTCGGGGGGGTGGCGAGGGGGTGACTCGCGGCGCAGGTGCCGGGAGCCCTGTGGGAGGACGCGGAGCACGGCGGGGGCCAGGGCACCTGGGGAGCAGCCGCTCTTTGGCAAAAGCGCCGGTGAAAGCAGCACCACTGGCATGGCCACGCTCTGCTCCTGCAAAGAAACACCCGAAGCCGCAGGTGCCAGCACGGAGGGCACAGCACAGCCCGGTTCCAGCTCTCGCCGTCACCTTCCGAGCACGCAGCAGTTGCTCCTGCAGGAGCCCGCGCTGCCCGGCGACCGCCGCTGCTGTGCGCCCGCTGCCCTGCGCCACGCCGACAAACGGGGGTGTCAACGAGCTGGGAGCCCTTGGCCCGTGGTGCTGCGTGCTCCACACCCCCGGTGCTGCCTCCGATGGGAGAAAACTGACCTGGAAGAGGCATCTTCGCTCCACGCTCGCCAGCAGAGCAGCTCCAGGGCTTGCCTAGCCGGCTGGCTCAGCCCCTGGGCTTGGGACAGCCCTGCCACTGGACACCAGTCTGCAGCGCAGGGCTGGCTTCCTCTCCCGCAGAAGCAAGGAGGAGATCGACCTGCCCTTGCCCTGCCCTGCAAGGAGCCAGGGGCTGCTGTGCAACTGCTGGAGAGAGAGAAGTTGCTATAGAAAAACTTCCTCCAAAGGGGCTGTGTTGAGGGTGCACGGAGCTCTTCAAACATCTTCACAGCTGCTTCTGCAATCAGAGCTCTTGATAATCCTCCTCTTTTGTAGTTAAGGGTCTGCTTCTGGCTGGCAATTTGTGGCTTTGAGCTCTCTCCATTCCTCCACAATATCAGGCAGCGAATCCTCCAGCACGGCCCGGGCTCACCGCACTCGACGCCGGGCACTCGTTGCCTCCTCGGGTAGGAGCGCGCTAACTGCAGGGCGACCCAGCCCGCCCCGTCCCCGCGGCCCCGAGGCACCCGGCTGCTCGCTTGGGTGCCTGCAGTTGGCCGGCGGGATTCCGAGAGCGCGCATACCTGTGCGGGCTGCAGCTGGGACACGAGAGCTCCTGTGCTAAGGACCCGGGCTGAAAACCCGGGGTGCAAACACGCAGCAACCATCAGTAGCTCCTTGCAAACAGCAACGGGGTGACGCGTCCCGGACCGCTGGTGCGCACGGCTGCGAGCGCTCTGCTGACACACGACCGGGGGACAATTAATGATGGTGCTTGCAAAAAGGCCTCCCCGAGGCTGGCAGCCACAGCGGCACTTGCTGCAACTGTGAAAAGAGAAACAGCGTTTGCACTGGGGGCTGGCAGCTCACTGTGCGCCTCCGAAAAACCCGCCGGCCTCAGGACTCCTCCCTTCTGCTACAGCGTCCCACTAACTGCGGTCATCAGAGGCCACCAGCTGGACCTTCCATGGCGTTTGGTGACCGATCAAGGGAGCCGGATGGGAGCGGGGGCACAGGGACGGTGCAGGGGATGGGAACGCTTAGAAGACCCCGGGGATCAGTTAGCCCATTTCAGAGCGAGGCCTGCACGGTGCCATTTACGTGTCTGTCACTTTATGGAGAGGTTTAAGTTCTGCCCGTGTCATTTGCTGCCCTACGCTGGTGCCACCACAGAGTTCAGCAGCCGTCCCCGTCCCTCCGCGCCGGCCGGCTGCTGCGTGCCGCATCGCGCCCTCGGCAGCGCCCGTCGCAGCCGCGCCCCTCGGCAGTCGCGCTCCTTTGCCATTAACGCATTGCTCGTTCCCAAGTCCCTTGCCACCAACAAACCCACCAGCAGCTGACTTACCTGTGGTCAGGCCAGAGTGTTGTTTATTTGCATCATTTCGGTATTAAAACTGAGGACGAAGGAGATGATTTTTGCTGCAGCCCATGACTGAGCGCTGCCACAACGCACGCCGTTACCAACGTGAGGACGGGCCAGGGTAACAGAACCCGCTGGCAGCGCCCAGCGGCACTGAAGCTGGGAGGAAGGCACCCGCGCAGGATCCGTGCCTTGCGTGATCAGCCACAAGGCTGTCCTGGCTTCCAGAGAACAACGCTAGGGCTGCGCTTCTTAAAAAACAGCAAGGAACTCTCTGGGCCGAGACGGGACGATCAATGCGTCACCAGACTTGCCGTTGTCGCTTGGCGTGAGGTCTGCCCCTTGTTCTTTCTGCCGTTGCTCCGTAGGACCAAGGGACGATGGCCCCCTCGTGGGGTGAGCTGATGCCCCTCTCCCACCGGGGCAGAGCTTCTGGGGCCGCAACGTGAGGAAACAAAACGAGACAAAATAAGCAAGCGAGACTCAGGCTGGACGACAAGGAAATAATTTATTTCCAGGTCCTAGAAAGACCTTGAAAAAATAACAAGGGTGAGGAAATCAACCTCCTAATTTCATTTGGGTAGAGAAAGAAAACCAAAGTGACTCCATCAGCCGTGGTGGCAGCTGCCAGCTCCTCCTGCGGCGGGCGGGCGGGCGGCGCCGGGCAGAGCGGTGCGGAGCGGCCGCCTGCCTCGCTCGGCACCGCGCTCCTCCCGTACTCACGCGTGGGACAGGAATTAAAACACAAGCGTGCGTGCATGCGCGCTGGGGAGGGCCGGCTGCTCAGGGAGGGGGAACGACCCGGTGGGAGGGGTGCTAAACACGTACCCTGTCAGACCCCGTCGCCCACGGACAGGGCCCTGCTATTGCACAACACTTCTGCTAGAGGAACGGCCAGCTCGGGAGCCGCTTGGGCACAGCTCCTCAGCCCGGAGGGAAAACACGAACACATTCCTGAGGAAAGGAGAGGGCTTGCTCCACTCTCCTGCTCCGGGGTTCGGGGCATCGCCTGCCTGGGGCGGCACGGCCAGAGCCGGCGCTCGAGGCCCAGAGCCAAGCGGCCTCCCCAGCATCGTCACAGTGAACCAGCAAAACGCCGGGGTGCGGGCGCCAGCAGCCGGCGCCTGCCGCCTCCCTCGGGGGGGACCGGAGAGACCCTGAGAAGCGAGCAGCTCCCGGCCCCAGCGCCAAAGCCAAGCCGTGGCTCCCGCGGGGGCGGATGCGGCGGCAGCGGGCAGGAGCGGCCGAGGGCAGGAGTGGCCGAGGGCAGGAGCGGCGGCAAAGACGCGTCCCGCTCCGCTGTCAGGTCTCTCGCTGCAGCCAAAGGACCAACACCAGCAGCCGGGAAGCAAAACACAGTAAAAAAATGAGCACGCATGTACATTTACATTTAAACCTTCTCCAAGGAGAGAAAACACCGTGGCTAAACTAAAAGGACGAACCCAATGACGAGCCCAGGACGCGCCAGGCCTCGGGAGACCTCACCAGTCACCTACGAGCGACACGAGGGGCGTTCTTCCCGAGGCGGCGCTGCCCGCGGGCGTTGCTCAGCGCGCTGCCCCGTTCACCCGGGGGACCTCAGCAGCCTGGAGAGGCGCCGGGCACCGGGCGCTTCCCTCCCGCATCATCCGCAGCCGGAGGAGCAACGGCACATCCCGCCGGCCTCCTCCCGGCCTCCCTCTCGAAACCAGGGATTTCGTGCGCAGGCGGCCCTGCTGCGGGAGCTCCTGCAGGTTTCTCGCAGGGCACCGTGCCGGGGTGGGGACACCCCAGGTGCCCCAAGGCGCCACAGACCCGCTGCCCCCCCTGCGGCAACCAGCTCGGCCGCGCAGCCGTGCCAGCAGGATCCGGCCTCACGCACGTGTGGTGGGAAGGGCTTTTCTATTGCCAGTGGTGATGCTTTGCTGTCAGCTGGGTGCAAGCAGGAATTGCCCTCCAAAGCAGGGGGCTGGGGTTCTTTTGCGCCCTACAGCGTGGGCCTCCAGCCGGGACGCAGCTCTCCCCCACCGCTGAAGGCCGGGGCGTGCCGACCTCCCGCCTTCTGCCCGCGCCTTTTGGTAGAAAGCCAGCGCTTGGCTGTGAGCCCCATGGACCCGGGTCCAGCCTGCCCCGAGGGGTTGGCAGCGCCGACCCGGGGAGCGCCGCTCCGCACCCCTCCAACGGCGCAGCCCAGCACCGCGGCTGCTCCACGGCTGCGGCCACAGCACCACAGCCTCGGCAGCGGGGGGGACGTCCCCATCCATCACCGGGGCCGTGGGGCACACCAGGACCTCACAGCCAGCGCCTGCTGTGCAGGGAGGGAGAGGGCCTCCAAATCCCGAGCATCTCTGATAACCGCGAGAAAGGGCTGAGAGCTGAGGGGCGCGGCGGCGAAGCGTGCTTGAGCCCCAGCGCGGCCGCTGCTCCGCGCAGGACACGACCTTGGAGCCCGCATCCAGCGCGCGCATCCCCAGCGCGGCACGCTCCCCCCGGCACCGCGGCAGCAGCCGGGTGCTGCGGAGGAGCCCCTGTGCAGGGAGAAGGACTCCTCCAAAAAGTGAGTGAACCTAAAGGGGGGGGGAAAGCTGAACAGAAGTTAAAAGCTTATTTCCCTCTGCAAGGAAAGCTCCTAAAGAAATCAAAGCACTTCAAATGCTCTGACTCGAGTGACTAAACCAGTTCAGACAACAAAAGGCTCCCGGTTTGTTCTTCCTCTCCTGAACTGGGCTCACTGAACGGATCTATTTAAATGATAATTTGTGGGGGAGAACCCCCTCCAAGCTCTCTTGAATTAGGTTTTCTCTTTCTTAAATTAATGCGTAGTGCCTTAATGGAGACTGGTACTAAGGAGATGAGGACGGCGGTGGGGGCTCCTTTGGGCATTCCAGCCTGGCCGTGCGGGTGCAGGGGTGCCCTGGACGGGAGGCAGCCGCCAAGGAGCCCGGTGCTCCCCGGCCCCGCGGCGCAGACCCGCTCCGGCAGCCACGGAGCCCGGCTGGAGGCGCACGCTGTCCCCGTGCGGCACGGAACCCTGGTCCAGGAGGCGCCGGGAGCCCCACGGGGGGGGGGTGGCGGGATGGCTAGGACTCCTCGCTGTCCTCCTCGCCCCTGCGGCCAGCGTAGAGCGCCGCCAGCTGCCGGAAACGCGGCCCCCAGGCCCCCAGGTAGGAGAAGTCCTGCTCTGAGCCGCTGGACCAGGTGTTGATGGAGCTCAGGGAGGGCACGGGGGAGTCCAAGCCCTCGAAGGCGTAGGTCTGGAACGAGTCGTACGGCGGCACGGAGAGGTCCTCGTCCGCCTGCTCCACCTTCTTGCAGATGTAGTCCCTGAACACGGAGAAGTCCAGGTCCGGGCTCTGCACCCACTGCGGGAGGGCGTGGAGCTCGGAGGCCGGGTTTGCGCTGGGGCCCCCCTCTCCCGGCCCCCCGCCTCCGTCGCCGCCTTTGATCTCGCTGAAGTCGTAGAGGCTGCGCAGGGCTGACATGTCATAGGCCTCTGTGTCCTGCTCGCCGCCCCCTTCGTCGTTGTATTTGATGACATTGTCCCTCATGTCCTCATCATCCTCAGACGTCAGGTGGCTTTTATGGTGTCGCTTCAGCGTGAGGATCAGAAGGACCAGCACTGGGAAAGGAAGAGACAGTCAGAGGGGGGCAGGGGCTGGGGCAAGCTGCGCGCCCGCGGGGCGAGGACCCTGCTCGGCGGCAGGGCGCAGGGGCACGGCCCCCCCGGCACGGGGAGCCCCCGCAGCCAGCAGCGCCGGCGTGCCAGCCGGTTCCCATCAGGCAGGCTCATGGAGTCGCAGCCGTGCTGTGCCGCTGGCTGGCAGGGAGGTTTGCCCGGGCTCCGGCGCAGACTGCGAGCTTCCTTTCCCATGCAGCACGACGGCCAGGACAGGAGGGACAGATGGATGAACGCACGGCTGGACAGACAAACGGATGGATTCTGCAGACGATGAGTAGGAAAAGGGGGTGCATGAATCACGGCAGCAGCCAAATGTTAGGAGGGTGAATGAGGAGCAGATGGCACAGAGCCTGAGCCACGAGCCGCAGATGTGTCCTGGATCATCATCCATTCATCCCATCACCTTTAAAGCACCGACGTGCACTTTATTCGTTTGGGCAATTAGGCAGAAATTTGTTTGCGCTGCGTTGGAAAATGAAACCAGTGTAAAGTGCGCCCTGTGGGAAAGGGTTTTCTAAACGGAGACACGGCAGGAGACGGGGAGCAGAGCTACGCCCGGGAGAGCAGACTGCACTGAACACGGCGCTGGCTCCCGCAGGTGCCCAGGCAGCCCTCGGAGCCAGCACCGATGCCGGAGGGCTTCCCGCAGCGGTGTCCAGCGACTGCCTGACGCTAAGCCCGAGGGCACCGCAACCCCCCTCCCCCAGAGCCCCCCTTCCCACCCGCGCACAAGCCCACGCCTCCCCTGCACCTTTGCACCGCGCTCTGGCGCCCAGCACGCGCTCGTGCCGGTGGCAGCCAGCGGCGTTCCCAGGGCACGGGTCCTGCCCGCACGCTCCAACGCTGACCCTCTTGGCGCTCCGAGGCAAGAGCACGACCGCGCGCCCTCGGCCACCGCGCCGGGACGCACACTTGCCCCGTCTGCTGCGAGGCGCCCGCCGTGCGCGTGGCGCGGGAGCCCGCGAGCAGCCTCGGCTCCCGCCCAGCGAGGCGGGGAGCGCCCCAGCAGCCCACCGGGCCCGCACCGGGAGCCCCGCGCCGGCCGCCCTGCCGAGCCCAGCGCGCGGGAGCCGGGGCAAACGTGGGAGCTTCCCCGCTGGTCCCCCCGCCGGCAGGGGCTTGGGCTTCCTGCCCCCCACGCTGCAGCTACCGGCAAGGAGACCGGCGGCAGAGGAGCCTGCAGCGCGCCCACAGCAGCCGCCTGCGTGACGCTGGATGGAGAGGAGATGGGACAGGACAGGAGGAGGCCGGGGGACAGGAGGAGGCCGGGGGACAGGCGGACACTCACCGACCAGGATGAGGATGCACACCAGCAGTGCGATGAGGGCGCCAGGGCTCAGCGTTGCTGAGACGACGTAGGCTGTGCTGTTGCAGGACTGGATGGCCCCGTTGCTGTCACAGCCGCAGACGCGGATGGTCAGAGTCCCCGTGCTGCTGAGGGCCGGGGGGCCGCTGTCCACCACCAAAATGGGGAGCAAGTACACATCCTGCTCCTGGCGATTGAAGCCCATCCTCTGCGTGTGCACTGCAGCCGTGTTGTCTGCAGGGAACAAGTACACCCGCAGCAAAGTCACCCCCGTGGCACAGCCAGCAGGACTTGCTGCGAGCTCCTCCACACGTGGGACGAAGCCCTGGGGTGCTGGCGGGCTGCTACCACTCGCACGGCCGTGGCTCGTGGCCCAGCTCCCGCCACCACCCGCGGAGGGGACAGGGGACGGGGCCTCCCTCCTCCCCACTCCAGGGAGGGAGCTCGTGGCTCCCCTGCGCCGCAGCCCCTCCGCAGCTCGAGTGCCCGGGGGCGGCCGGCTCCTCTCCGGCACGCAGCCCTTCACCGAGCGCTCGGGGGCAGCCTGCTGTCCCACCCGCCAGCGCGCCCAGGGCACGGCGAACCCGACACAGCAACACGTGGGTGTCCGAGCCGTGCTGGCAAACAACGCAGTTGGAGCACAGAGGGGCAAAAAAACCTTCCCGAAGACCCTCAGAGACGGCACAGAGCAGGAATTAGGATAAAAATCTGTTGCCGACATGGAGACCCCCTCCCGGCCCAACCCGACCCGCTCAGCCCGGAGCGGCCGGGGTCTGCAGATGGCTCTGAACCTCCACGAGCCGTTCTTGCTGCCAAACCCGAGCGCTGTGGGTGAAGGGCCCTGGCTCAGCCGGACGGCCAAACACCCCGGGGGCCCCTCTGTAGCTTCTGAAGGAGCAGGCAGAGCTCCATCCAAGCCTCCCAGCCGGGCCAGCCGTCCTCTTCGCCGTCTGCTCAAGCGCCGCTGTTTCAGGGGCTCAGCCGGCACAGCATGGCCCGTTCCGATCCCATTAGCGCAGCCACTTAACGGGCCCCTCCAGGGCCGCGGCGCCAGGGATGAACCCCAGCAGCGTCCGCCCGCAGGCATCCCGCAGCAGGGAGCGCAGGAACGGGGACGGAAAACCGGCGCGGCGCCCTGCTCGCGTGTGCCCCCCTGCCGGCGGGCAGCAGAGCGGGCGGGAGGGGACGCACCACCGATGCCAGGAGTCGCTGCCGCCCGCCCGCAGGCTTTATCTAATAACGCGTGGATCGGCCCGCTCACGGCAAGGTGCTGCTGCCTGCAGCCTCTCCCCATTGCACCTGATTTATGCTGGACTGGCCCCTTTCTGTATCAATCAGCCCTTCGATCGGGAAAGACATCTATTCCAATTCTGGCTCCTGGGCTGCCTGCCACCACGGAAATTGCTGTATGGATTGGGTGCTGCAGGGGAGCACGGGGGCACGGCGGGGACAGGAGGCGAGCCAAGAGCAGAGCCGAGGGGCAGGCACGCTCCGAGCCACCGGCCAGGTGGGTGACACGAGCAGTCCCTGCAGCAGGGAGGTGCACAGAGGCTCCGTGCCGACGCCTGTGACACTGCCCGCCACGGCTGGGCAGCCCGACCCTGGCCTGGCAGAGAGCAGCCCCCTCCGGCACTGAAACGGCTCCAGCCTCCTCCTGCTGCCCGCCGTGCCCACAGCGCCCCAGGCACCCCGGACAACTGTTTTCTCTGCCGGGTGTTTATGCCCCCGTTACTTGCAAGCTCCCCTGTTCTGAGGGTCCAAAAAAGCAGTGCTGCTGCCACGCAATGTAGCCCGTGTGACCACGGAAGTGACGGAAATTTTGCCCCCATCTGGGAAAATGTATCCTGGAAAATGCATCCGAAGCAACTTCCCAGAAAAGGATGTAATTTCTCTTGGTGCAGGGGTTGCTTTACACGCAGCAGAGCCGAGGCGGCTGCTTCAGGACGTGCGTCTTGGTGCAGATTTGTTTGTACCGGCAGGGCCTGAGTGTCGCGACGAAAAGCCAGGCTGGCCCTGCAGCCTCTCGCCTCTCTGCCTCTGCAGCAGCTCTCTGCCAGGTCCATTCCCGAGGCCGAGGAGCAGCGTTTCCCAGGAGGGGGTACTGGAAGTTGAGCAGACGTTAGTCCACAACTGTCCTGCGCAGGCGGGTTCGGATCCCCACGCTTTCTTCTTCCTTCCCAGCCCTCCCGAGGCTGCGCCCCGTGCTATGGTCGCGCCACCCCAAAGGCTGTGCCGTGTGTTCTCTGAAGCCCCGGGCCAAGCCATTTACTGCCATTGCCGTCTTGCTACGCAAACTGACGTGACTTCCTCTGCAGGTGTCCCATGCCACCCTCTCCCTGACCGCACGGTGATGTCATCCCGTGTCGCATCGCATCACCACATGCGACGGACGGGAGCGGTGCCTCTGCCCGCCTGAGCGGCGACTCACCAGACAAGGCAGAAACCAGTGGGGGTCGAGCATGAAGGACCAGTCCACGCTGCTGCAAGAGGCAAGTTTAGGAACACGACGTACGCCAGGAATAATACAATAACACAATAATTAAGTCTCTCAGACTCCCTCTCCAACGAGGCTCTTGGCAGCTTCAGAGACAGAACCAATAAATCCTTCTCATAACTCAATCTCGAGCAGCACTGGGAGAGCAGAAGGGAGCAAGCAACCTCCAGTTTGGATGACGATACCGTCGCCCTCTCCCACACTCCCGGGGCCACACGAGCGTCTGCCTCCCCCCTCCTCGGCAGCGGTTCTGCAGCCCTGGTCCTGGGAACGCCGGCTCCGAGGAGGTGCACGTGGGTCCCAGCTGGGCCCGTGGCCACGCTGCCGCTGGAGCTGCCCCAAAGGAGCAGGCCCCTGCTCCAGCCCCAGGCGGGCACAGCTGGCAGGAGACGAATCTGATTTTTCCCTTTTGCCTCTTCCTTCTCCCAGGTTCTGTGGGTGCCAGGCCACACCACCACCGCTGCTGCTCATCCACCTCCTGCTTAGCCCCTGCGCTGGTCTGATGCTCTGTTCCACCCTCTGGTCAGATCAGTGCCTGCGCTGCTCGTGCTGAGAACGGCGTCCCTGCAGGGCTGGAGGAGGCTTCCTCTACCCCGAGGCAATCCTCGAATCCTAACGTTTTGCTTCTGATTGATCGTTACAATTTTCAGATCTTCCTTCACCCATTACATGCTCTTAATGAGACCTGCAGAGAGTTCAGGCATCTGCTTGCCCAGCCCTTGAGCTCCGGAGTCAGCAGCTCCATGTCTCGCTCCGTATTACCTCGCACCCTTTCCAGGTTGCTGGGCTTGGATGCTTTCTACCATCCCTTCCAACCAATTAGCGATTCTTGGAGAACGCGATTTCAGGCTTTAATTGCCTTTGATCCTTCTGTAATCAATTTTCTCAGGCCAGAAGGATCCAGCAAAAGGCGAGTTAGGAGGCAGAGGATGGTGAATGCCTTTGGAGCGGCACCAGCGGGAGCTGGGTGAGGTCAGCTTTTCCAGTTCTCTCTCTTCCCTCGGGCACTGCCTTTGCTGGGCATCTTCTCCCTGGATCGGGGCTGCTGTTGCCACGCGTGACATTTATTCCTTACCTGAAGAATTAGGAAGTGCTTGAGCGCTCCCTTGGACAGAGCGAAGGCGAGGCGAGGTGCCAGCAGGGCACAGCACTCTTTCTAAACGCCGGACTCCTGCAACCCAGCTGTAACTCAGCAATGCAAGGTCCCACACGGGGCCACCCTCCGACCCGGCAGAGACGAGGCAGCTCCGCGTGCCGCTGGGGGCGGCCGGGCAGGGCTGCAGGCGGCAACCGCCGGCACCGCGCAAGGGCCGGCCCCGCTCCGCGTGGCTTTGGCTGCGGTGGGGCCGGACCCAGCAGGGTTTGGGCAAGCGGCAGAGTCGTGGCCGTACTGTGGCAGCATCCGACCTGCCCCGTGGCCACGGCCGTACGCCTGCTTACTAGCAGGTACTCCACAAGCTCTTCACCTGATGGACAGGCTGCCCCATCGGCCACCCTGGGCTTTCCCTAAAACCCTCACAGGCTTCCTCCGCGCCTCCCACAAGGAGCCCTAGAAGAGCGTAGGCAGTGTCCAGCGTCCTCTCCTGCTCCCCTGCGCTACCCCCCCGGCTCTGCTCCCCTCCTGCTCCGCACTTGAACGTTCACCCGAGTCCCCCCCGCGCCTCCGGCAAGGTGGCCTTTGCCAGCAAGGTGCCTGCCCGAGCAGCCGCTCCCTCGCTGCCCCCTCCACGCGGCGGCCAGCTTGGCGCCTTGGCACCGCTCCGGCAGCTCGCTGCTGGCCACGGCCACCCGGGCTCCCCCCGACCAGCCCTGCCTCGCCGGGTGCTCCTGCCCGGCCTGATGACCTGTAATGGGAGCCTTCCCAAGGGGATGCTGGGGACAAGTCACCCCCCCCCCCCCCCCCCCCCCCCGAGGCAGCTTTCTGCTGCCTTGCAGGAGCCGAGGGAAGTAGGTGCAAAGCAAAAGACAGAAGAAGGATTTAAGCAAGAGCTTAGTGGATCCATCTGTGCTGACATTCATCAGTGTCACTCCTTGGCTGCAAAAGCAATATTTATAAATCACGTTTCAAAACTGCCTACAAATTTGTACAAAGAAACAGATGGGCTGGTGGCAACGGTTTGTCACCGCTGATGTTTGCGTGGAGGAGTGGAGAGAAGCGCGAGAGGGGGGCACCGAGGAGGACGCACAGCGAGGGAGCCCAGGAGAGCAGGGGGTGAAGGTGAGCGCACCCCGGGCACTCAGTGGACTGCAGAAGGGGCGGGGGGGGGCGGAATCAAAGGAAGGGAAACGACGCTAAAATGCACACGCGTTAGAAATGAAGGGTGCCTCCATCTGCACAGGCAGCCGCCGCCTCTTCCATCGCTTTGCAGTTGGGAGGGTCTCCAAGCACCCCGGGAATAACCCTGCAGCAACAGCATTTGTTTTCCCGAGAACAGAAGGCGGGGGGGCGATGCCAGCTTTTACTCATTTCATGCAGTGTCGCACCACATGCAAGGTTTGTGGGATCGTTTAGCACGAAGGATTACCCTGCGCAACGAGAGCCTCGTCCCACTCAAGAGAGCAGCAGCTCTGGAGGAGGCGGCGGCGCGCGAGCCCGCGCCCTGCGCCCTCCTGCAACGCCAGCTCTCGGGGCGCCGCTGGCGAACCCCGGCTGCACAAACGGGGGGCAATCCCCAGGCAGCCCCGGGCAGGGAAGCAGCCCCCGCTGAGCTCCAGCCACCCCTGGGCAGGTCGCTCCTGCCAGGCAGGCAGAGCGGCCGCGAGGGCTCCGAGATCGCAAGCCGTCCGCAGCAGACGCCGCAGGGTCAGGGAGCGCGGGCCCGGGCCCCTCCGAGCTGCTGGGCGGGGGCGGGCGGGGGCGGGCGTCGCGGCGTAACCCAGCGCGCCCAGGCCTGCTCCGTTAGGCCCTTCAGGGCGAGCGGAGGGAGTTAATCGCTGGGCACGGGGCAAAAATCTCGCAGGGGATTAAAGGTTGCTTACATGATAAGAAGCAAAGGTCTTGTGCGCAGCTGCCCCCCGGTGCGGGGGGGACGCGGGTCAGGGGCAGCTGCGCTTTCTAGGACACGAACCAACATCGGTCCTGCTGCGATTAGGTCTGAAGCTTCTTGCTCCAAGTGCCATTTCTGACCGTCCCTAATAACGCTGAACCGAGCTGAGCAAGCAGGACCTTATGCCAGCAGAGGGTTCCTCTCATAAGCTCACAAACTAAATCAGACCTGTGACAGATGATACTGCAAAAACAGAGGAAAAAATTGTTTTTTTTAAAAAAAACCTAAAACCAAAACCAAAGAAGCATTTCAATGTGGCCTCCTGGCTTCCATCTGGGCTGGCCCCTTTGGCAAGTAAGCACACATCTGGCTGGAGAAGGTCCCAGTATCTGCAAGGGTCCCTGCTGTACTTACTGCTGCCGTCAGCACCTAAAGTCACCCCAAACACCAGTCAAAAATGGGAAGCAGCCCGGTAAACACCTATCTGGGTTGTTATCAGCCACACAAACGCAGCCTGACCCTGCGGTCCCCAAAGCCAAACAGCAGCCAGGGCTCGGCCAGCAAAACCCGCGCCACCCGCATGGGTTACAGCGGCAGGCGGGGATCGAGTCACCGGGAGCCACTCAGCCCAGCGGCGCAAAGGGCCCCGGAGCTTCCCAGAGGAACGGACGGGCCCTGCCCGGCGGCACTTCCCAAAGGGCAGGATGAGCCGCAGGGAAGGCAGAGGAAACGCGCTCCTGAGCCACCACCTAACGGGGAACCCAGCTCCGCGACGGCCGGGGGCTGGCTGCCGCACAGCCCCACCGCCTCCCAGGACTCCTGAGCTGCTCCCGACCGTCGGGGGCACAGGGGCTGCCCACTCGCATGGCAGCCCCGGGGTGCCCCACGCTCCAGGATTTACCTCGGAGAGAGATGAATCATAATGCTCAAACCGGGAGCGCGTTCATCTCTAAATCCACATCATCTCCCTGCCTGCGGGCAGGGCTGGAGATTTCGCATCAAGAGAGGGACCGAGCCCCCCGCAAACACGGAAGGCTTCGCAGAGGGCACAGGAGGAGCTTTGGAGCTGCCTGCAGCAGGGGAGGAAGCTGGCAGAGCCTCCTGGAAGAAATCCAAACCGCTAGCCGACCAGTCCCACCGTTTCAGGTTGGCAAGGAGCCTTACAGGACCCAAAGCACCCTGAGCCCCCCCGGCACAGATGGACCGAAAGCCCCCAGCCCCGTCTCCCTCCCCACAGCCACGCCGCTCACCCTGGGGGCTGCAGGATGGGGAAGGGTGCGGCAGGGCTTACCCTTAATATCCAGCAGAGAAAAATGGTGGTTGTTGGTGGCTTCAGGTGCCAGCGTGAAGTAGAAGCGATGGCCGCTCTGAGGCTCATCGCGGTCCACAACGCTGATTGTCTGGATCAGCTGTGGGGAGAAAGCAGAGGTGAGAATCAGCGCTGGCTCCGAGCCCCTGCCACGGGCCCGCTCGCAGGGTCCGACCCGGCAGAGCATCGCCGGCGCCTGCCAGGGACGAGCCTCTGCCTGCGCTGCGGGACACCGGCGCGGGGGCAGCTGCCTGGGGAGGCGCTGGGGCAGCGGGGCAGGCTGGCCCTGGTCCGGAGCGGGGCTCGCAGCACGAGGCTGCTGCAGGCGCCACGGGGGGCCGGGGCGAAGGGCTGGGGGGCACCCGGTACCTGGCCTGGCTTGGCATCCTCGCAGACAGCAGCTTCATAGGGGGTGGCGAGCTCGGGAGGATTGTCGTTCACGTCCAGGATGCGGATGCGGAGAGAGGCTCTCGACACCTGCGAGTGATTATCTGAAACCAAAGCAGCAGCAGAGCTTCAGCAGAAGTGCCACCTGCAGGGAGCAAACCCTCCTCCTGCCTGTCCGTCTGTCCGTCATGGCCGCTGAGCTGCTGCCAGCGCAGGGGGGGGCGCGGCACCGCACCTCTGCCTGCCCGTGGCACAGACCGTCTCCGCGGGCCGGCAGAGCATCGCTCAGCCTCACCACACGTTTTCCAGGAAAGAAACCCCACCGCCGGGCTGTGTTCCAAGGACCCCTGGAACGCTGCTGTTGGCCTCTTCTACCCCTGGAAAAGCTGAGCAGCCCCCAGGAGCCCCCGTGATGAGGGTCAGTCACCGCTGATGAGCATCTGTGCTGCGGCCGGGCAGCACCAACAGGGTATGAGCAAATTCAGATGCGAGACCATCCCGCCCTGACTCGGACCCCGGCCCTTGCCCCCCAGGGTGCTTGCAGCTACGGCTGAGAGGGCAGCGAGCAGGGCCAGGACACGGAACGGCCGCTGCCAGCTGAGAGCAGGAGGCGGTGACGAACTCTGCCACGCGCACCTCCACCCCACCCAGATGACCCGGGCTCGGGCGCTCCCTGCCCAGGCACGAGGCTCCTGCCCGGGGGCCCGAGCCTTGCGCGCTGACACCGGCTTCTGCCTTGCCATCGGCAGCTTGAACTTGAACCGAGCACCAGCTGGCACCGGGGGGTCAGAGGGTAAGATCCAGGGCAGCCCCTCCGCCCCTCGCAGAGCTGGGGGGCCGGCAGCCCGCTCCCCTCCCTCGGGCGCTGCGCTCGCTCACCGCGGTCACAGCTCCGCTCGCCGCAGGCCGCCCCAGGGCACGCACCGCAAAGGAGCGCTGAGCCCTCGCCGTGGGACGATGCATCGCTCCGGAGGGGCCGATGCTTTCCCAAGCACCTCGTGCGCCCCCAGAAACGGGAACTCCCTCGTGCTCCATCTCCTTTGTTTTACCCAGAGGTTGCAACCATGACAGACCCAGAGCCTCTCTCCTCTCCGCCGACTGTTTGCCTGCAAAATTAATGCTGGCCCCCGCAGATCAGGTGGGGGAGGACCCAGGGGAGAAGAGATTTAGCACCGCTCCGTAATTAGCCGGGAACCTCACCCCCCCCCCGCCCAAGCTGCCTTCACCCCGTCCCCGCGTTATCGCTCCCTCTCACCCAGACCAGCTGCTCTGCTGATTAGATGGCTGTTTTCGGGGGAGGGAGGCAGAAGTCGTGACTAAAAGCCTGGAACGATGTGTTATTTTAAAAGGCGTGTTGGTGCAGCGAAATAACGGCGGTTGCTTTCGGGGAGAGAGGAAGGGGGAGGCCGGGGGGCAGGAGGGGAGCAGGGAGCCCGGGGGAGGCGGAGGGGCGCACCTGATGCCCACCAGGGCCACAAACGAGCAGGAGGAAAAACGGTTCAGTTCCCGCAGCATCTCATCGCCCCCTCCTCAGCCCCCAGCAGGACGGGTACCTGTCCCCGCGGCGCCATGCAGGGCCCGGCCGGGACGCCTGGGGGGGCCTGAGCGCGGCAGCTTGCCTTGGAGGACGTGTCCTCGTCAGGAGGGACGCCATCAGGCACAACCGTAGGGCTGTCCCCTTCCACAGCACCAGCGAGCAGCCCCCGGGAGAGTTTCATGCCGGGCATGTGAGCGGGGTCATCCACGCACCACGACACAGAGCCAGCGGATTTATGGGTGGGAAATATGAAAAATGGGTGGCTGTACTTGAAAAAAGGAATCCCCAAAACATCTCTGAAATATGTTTTCTGTAACTGGAGTGGCATAAACTGAATTTACGGTGGTCGGAAGCACGAATAAGATTGTTGGAGTACATCTGCGATGGGAGGCGGGGCGCACGTAACTCAGCAGACGTCGCATCTGCAAGGCCAAAGCGCCGACCCGCGCTTCCTCCGCGCGCCCAGGATCGCGCGCCCGTACCCCGGCACGCGCCAGCACACAGAAGCAAACGCTCGGCAGGCAGGCGCCGCTGCCAGGGGGAGGAGCGGACTGGGCGGCCGACGGCCGCGGGAAGGCAGGGAACCCTGCCCTGGACGGGCTCTGCCGCGCAGCGCCGGGGCGGGGGGTGCCCGTGCCAGGCCGGGTGTGACTGGAGGGGAAAAAAAAAAAAAGTCATCTTCCGTGGCAGCGTCTCTCCTCGGTATTCCAGCTCAGCTGACTGACATGCAAATTAGTTTAATTATTTCTTCTTCTAAAATAAATTATATTTTGCAGTGGCTGCAATATGTTGTGTCAGGCAAAATTACATTCAATATTTTTAAACTAATTGATGTCAGCCTTGAGAAAACCTGATTGACAGCAGCGAGGAAGCTAGGCTGCTACCTAAACGCTTTCCTAAATTAAAATTAAACATGCTGTTTTTCTGCATTTCCTCCAGGAGCTGGAATGCTATTAATCTGGAAAGAGTGAGGAAAGAGACGTGGAAAATACACAGAGCAAGGGAGACGCTGGCAAGGCAGCAGCGCAGCACGGGAACTCCAGGCCGATGACTGGCAGCTGCCGTTGCCAACACGGCTGAATTATTTCGGAGCTGCTGGAGCCTGCCGGGGTGGGGGACAGTTCTGCCCACGGCGCCCGTGCCGCAGCGTCTGCGCTTTCCTCGGCGCCGCAAACAGCGCAGCTCAGGACAAGCAGCGAGCGCGGCCGGAGCCCCCGTGCCGAGCCGTGGAGCCGGAGGAAGCCCTGGTCCTGCTGCACCGCAACGCCGAGGCCGAGCCTCAGGGGCTCCGGCGGAATCTTCAGCCACATCCCAAAGGATTTTTCCTTAATTTAGTTAACCACGAAAGCAACGTGAACAGTGCCACATTCCCGCCTTAAGCGCTCGGGTGCAGAACCCCAACTCCCTGCCCTCTCCCGGGTTCTGCAGAGCCGCCTGCCGCTGGACCGGCCCCGGGCAGCTCGGGGCCGCTGCTCCCAAGCGCTGGAAGCGCCGCAGCAGCCGCTCACAGCGGCGGGGGGGGACTGCCGAGGTGCTCGGCCAACCTTGCCACGCAGGAGAGGAGGGGATCCGTAACCGCCGCTGCGCTGGGATCCAGCCCCGACCCTTCCAGACCCTCACACAAACCCACAGTAAAGCACTTGGCATTTTTACACCCAAACCTCTACCGTGAGGCTCCCAATCCAGCCACTGGGGAAGCACTGGTCCCGTTTGCACTCCAGCCCATACACACGGGCGTTCTCCATGCTCTGCAGCTTTCCTGGGGCCTGGGCACCGTTTGGGAAAGCCCGGAGAACCACGGGCTGCTGTTCACGGCTGTGGCACCGGGGAAGCCCAGCTCACAGACACCGCCGGGCTCAGTGTACGACCCACCCACCTCTGCCTCAGGACCAAACTGGTACGACGCCGAGTTAGAAAGGTTTACGCTAGTAGGGAAGCCAGAAGAGGCAGGGGTGGAATTTATTCCTTACTATCCCAGCAAACTGGGACAACAAAACGCAGATTAGAAGACGGGGATGGGCCGCTCCGCTGCCCAGCGCCCGCGGCACGGCTGCGAAGCGCAGGGTGGGTGTGCGGGGGTCAGCGCGGCCACGCGCCTGCGGAGAGCAGCGCTGGTGGCGAGGACGGGGGGGGGGAAATGCCAGGGCACGGCTCGTCAGGTGGAGGCCGCTACGCCAGCGGCCGGAGCCAAAAACGTGGCTCCCGGCGAAGGGGAGCGAAGCGGAAGCAGCAGTTAAGCCAAGGAACACATAAATGGCTCTCACCTCTCCCGAGTCCTGCCCCGGCTCAGCAGCATGAGAGTCATTAAATCGCATCCAAACACAATGCTCTGATTAAAGCCGGTCTCCAGCAGGAAGATTTATCATCTCAATTACCAGCAGTGGACACAGCAGTCAAGGCCTCATCATTTTACATGAGCAAAGAGGAAAACAGGAGGAGAATCACTAATATTAGCCCAAGGAAGGTAAACAGCTTGCAAGCGAGATGAAGATTTATCTCTGGAAACGCTTGGCCCGGTCCCAGGCCAGATTTGCCGAGCGGCCCCCACGGTTCCCGCTGGCTGCCACGTCGCAAGGCCAAACGCTCTGCTGGTGCCCGGCCGGCGGGGGCAGCTGGGGCTGGGGAACGCCTGCCCCGCGCGGGGACAGCCGCCCCCCGCCGCCCACCTGCGGCCGGGCGCCTGCTGCGGCTTGCCTCGCCGCTCCTCGGGCGCGGACACGCGCTCGGGTTATCTGCCGGTGGGGTGAGCACCATCGAGCCGCCCAAACCCGAGGGGCTGCCGGCGGGAACAAGCGCTGTCGGCAGGCGGCTGCCATCGGCCGCCGTTCGCTGACCCCTTCTCAGGAGGGCCCTGCCGGCAGGCAGGGAAGGCAGGGGCAGCTCGAGGAGCCCGCGGGGAGGTGAGACCTCGGTGCCACGCGCTCTGGGCCACGTGCCCACGTGCCAGAGGAATCGGGCGGGCACGGCTCCCCCCCAGCCCCGACGAGCTGGGGCACCAGGCACGAGCCTGCTCCGTTCCTTCTGCAAAGTCTGCATCTCACCGAGGAAAGAGGAAGAATATTTCACCGCTTGCCTCCACCGGCGTTCATGACGTCCTGCCTGGCCACGCATCAGACCCTGCCTGCCCGCAGCGAACACCGCAGGGCCCCGCCAGCTCCCCCCGTCCTGCGTCACCTGCGTGCCGGTGACCGCCGCGTGCCGGTGACCGCCGCACCAGACATGCCCGCGCCGGCGCAGAGGCTCCCAGCCGCCCCGTGCGCGGTGCTCACGCCGCCGTGGCTGATCCCGCCGCATGGCCCTGCTCTGAAACCCCTCCATCACTTGGAAGGCTGCACCTTTACAACTGCCCTTTCTGCCAGAGGATTCAGACATAAATTGTACTTTAAATTCAATATCAGTCATTAATATTTCATGATTACAAAACGTTAAGGATAATGTCACTGGGAGGAATGCCTGGGCAGTTAAGATGGATGAGTCAGAGCTCACTGCGGGAGCAGTCAGAGCGCTGAAGACTCTCCCAGCCTCTGAAGCCATCCAGCCCGACAGGCTTCCCTGCTGGAGGGGAGCCACAGCATTTACTGCCTTGTTCCGAAATCCTAGCTGCTCTGTGTAAATATTGTCCTTCTGATTCTTGTCACCTCATGTTTCCTCTGGATGCTGAGTTGTGCTGCAGCGCCGCGATCCCCCCCTCGCCCGCGGAGCCTCCCCGCGGAGCCCACCGGACCTGCCGCGGCCGTGCAGCAGGCTGCCCTCGCTCCGGCGTGGCCGCGCAGCACCGCACCCCTGCACCCCCCGGGGCAGCGCGGGTCTGGCCAGGGCTGCTGCTCCCTCCCCTCCTGCGGCTCCATGGGGCAGACGGCTGCTGGTGGGGTGGGGTGGCCCCGCAGCAGGAACGGGTCCCTGGGCCCCAAGACAGCTCCTCCAACGTGAGCGGCATCTTTGTGCTCAAGAACGAGCAAAGAAACGAGGACCAGAACTCCCGAGGCATCTCCGGGAGCAAAGCCCAGGGAAGGCTCCTGCCCACAGGCGGGTCCTGGCACCCGCCTGCCGATGCCAGAAGGTGCTCTGCAGCCAAAGCAGCTCCCTGGTACCAGCAGCCGTGGGGTGGCAGAGCGCAGCAGGTCCCACTTGCGCATCCAAAATGTGGAAAACTTTGAGGAATATGGCAATACCTTTCTGCTTCCCAGCACGGTGCCTGGGATTGAAGCCCCTTCTCCATCTCCAGGCTTGGAAAAAGGAGGAAGGTGGAGCACGCCCTGCGGCGCACGGGGCCAGACCCACCATGGCGCCCAGGACCTGCAGAGCCCAGGAGCCAAGGCTGGGTGCAGACACGATGGAGGGCAGCAGGGTGCCCAGGGCAGCCTCACCTGCAGCAGCAGACCTGCAGGGAAGCAAAGCCTGCCCTTTGCTGCTATTATTTTCTTTTCATTCCTCAGGAGGAGTTTAT
This sequence comes from Butorides virescens, assembly GCA_017310255.1. Classification (NCBI taxonomy): domain Eukaryota; kingdom Metazoa; phylum Chordata; class Aves; order Pelecaniformes; family Ardeidae; genus Butorides; species Butorides virescens. The sequence goes on along the minus strand of JADKXX010009620.1, from coordinate 16,797 downwards.
TCAGAGCTCCTCTGAGCAGCAGGACCCAGGTTTGTTCTTTTTTTCCTTAACTGGAAGAGAAAAGGCAAACAGAACTTCTGCTGGAAGCATCCAGACCAGGCTCCGCCGCCCCCGTCACGCAGAGGGAAGATAAACGAACAAAACCCGCAGAGCCTCTAAGCCGTTCCCTCCCAGCTGGGCGCGGGCAGATTTGGCAGTTACTGCAAATACAGGCTGAAGGATGGCACAGCCGCGAGGGGAGGAGGAGACCGTCACCGCTGCTCCCGTGGGAGCGCCAGAACGGAGCCGATTTCAGAGGAGGACGAGAGAGCTTCACCTCTCCCTCTGCCCGAGACCTGTCCCGGTGGGCTGCAGGGTCAGAGCCGAAGCGGCCTGGAGGTGCCAGCCCTGGCAGCGCCGCTGCCCCCCCCGTCCCTAGCACGGGGGCTCAGGGACGCTCTGCCCCCGCGGCTCCTTCCCACTGCTGCCGTGTCGGGACCTCCCCCACCCGCGCCTCGCCAAGCCTGCAGCCGCCCCAAGGGCAGAGGAAGGGCATCGGCGGCATCCGGAGCCGCACACCCCGCGCGCGGGCACGGCCTGCGGACCCCGACCACCGCCAGCCCCCGGCCGGAGCGAGCGCTGGCAGCCGTCTGTGGCACGGGGCTCCAGTCGATGGCTCAGCCACCCAGCGCCGGCACGGGGCTGAACCGGGGAGAGACGGGTGATGAGAACAGATTCCCCGGGAGCCCCAGGGCTGCTCAGCGGGTGCCAACGCAGGGAGCAGGCTGCGCTGACTGGCAGAGCCGGCGCGCAGGTAACACCAATTTGATTAGTGTTCATCAAATACGCTATTCGACCACGCTCCCTTATTAATGCTCTAGTCAGGAAGAGTATTTTTAGGTTGTCTAGGGAGATGTCAGGCTCAGTGCTGCTGCATTTTTTTTTTTTTTTTTTAAACTGCAGTGTTAATTAACACTTGCATCTTGGTCACCTCCGCAGTGAACGCACCCGAAGCTCCCCCTCCGCCCCCCTCCATCTCACCTGCTTCCATAGCCAGGACAGTGATGTTGTGCCACCCTGCTGTCTCCCGGTCCAGGACCTTTCCTGTCACGATGGCACCTGTGTTGGCATCGATGTCAAAGATCCTCTCTGCATCTGTGCTGCGGTCAATGGCGTACCTGAGAGCAGGCAAGGGGGAAACTGTGAACAGACGGGCGTGCCAAGCCCAACCCCACCGTCGGCCCCGGTGGCACAGGGATCTAACGCAACTGGCTCTCGCTTTTCCTCTGCTGTGGCATGGCAACACCAAGGCCGTGTTTCTACCAGGCTGCGAGCCCAGAGCCCTCGAGTAAAATTAAAGTGTGGCTTTCGGTGCATCAAGTGGAACTAAGCACAGACTGTGGGCAAGAGGGAAGACCTGCTCTGATGGGAACCTTATGCTCAGGATAGACCAAATGATACAGAAATCATGGGCTGAAACTCCACTCACGATTCTGGGAAGCTTCTGAGCTGTAGGTTCAGGAGAGACACCAACCCAAACCGACGGAGAGCACCCCTGCTCAAGGAGCCCACCTCCCCTACCGCCCTCTGCTCTGCTCCTGCCACAGCGCCCACCCAAGTGAGAGACCCGGGGGCAGGGGCAGGACCTGCAGGTAACGCCAACCGCGGCTCCAGCAGTCACCAACGGCAAGGACCCCTCCGAATCCAGACTGAACCTGTGCAACTGGAGCAGGAACCCTGGCAGCAGAGAGGTAGGCAACGGCCAGCGCCCCCACAACCAACGCAGCACATCTTCCCCAGCACCCCCGACATCTGCCCTCGTTTGGGCCTCCCCGTTTCACAGGAGAGGCTGAAGAGCTCCTCCAGCTCCGGCTGCTCAGCAGAGACCCTTCACACGCCGCTCTCACTCTTCTCCACCGGCTGCTCCGGTGCTGCCCCAAACAGCCCCCTCCCTGGGCATCCCATGGGCAGCCCACCCGCGCCCCGTGCCACCTCTGGCGAGCACGGCTCCCGCCTCTTCCCGAAGGGCAACGCCACAGCTCACAAGAAGGGTCAGACGCCTGGGTTTGGCCCCGTGCCTTAGCCATGACGCCACAAGCCCACGCACTCAGTCCCGGGAGCATGTCCCGCGTTCCCAACCGTTACACACGGAATAAAGCAAGCCAACACGGACTCGGGGCACAGTCAGATGTGTGCTCCTCGGAGGGACGGGAAGGGGAGCCCGATCCAGCTGCGGCCCTTGAGCACAGCCGTACGCAAATAACAACCACCCCTGCAATCAGAATTGAAGTCCAGAAGGCCCACAAATCACAAACAATAAAGCATAATGTTATTGTGTACAGCATCCTTCATACCCACTGCATCCCAGAGTGCTTTACAGAATTAAATAATACAAGACAGCAAAGAGTACAAAGGATAAATTACCAGGAGGAGGGCTGTGAATAAATTAGAGCCTTCAGTCACATGTCCAGCAACAGAAGGAAGATAAATGTAGGGACAAAGCCAGCTGGAAAGCTGATGAGACAGGACGCTGCCGAGAGGCCACGTCCGACAGGAGCAGCCGAGCAGGACAGGCTCTAGGCCGGGAGCACGTTCCGGACGGCAGAGGAGCTCCGCACCCTCCGGGGCAGCTTTCCCAGTGCTCGCGTCTCGCCTGCGGCCTGCGGGCCCATCGTCCGCACCGCGCGCAGCCGAGGAGCACCGGCAAGGACGCCCGCCCCGCACGGAGGCGTCGGTGGCCCCCACGCCTCCCCGCCCCACGCCCGGGCGGGAACCAGCCGCAGACGAGGGTGCCTCCCGAGGGGCAGCCATCCACCCCGCCGGGCAGCTCGCTCCGAGGAGGCACACACAAAGGCATTTATCCGCTGTTCAGTGTTACACCGCCCCAGGTTCTGTTCCCTAGCTCTCTCCCTTTCAGACAGACGGGGATGAGAGGGAAAACACAACAGCACTTGATTGTAGTCAAGGAAATCTGTCCAAAAATCACTAAACTGCATCTGCGTGCATGCACCATCTAGCACGGTCTGCACCTATGGGGCTGGCTTCCTCCTCCCTCCTTGCACCAAGAGGCGATGGGGATCTGCCAAAGCCAGCCGAGGCATCTCTGAACCAACTGCCAGGGGCTTCCTTGCCTTCCCACATCTTCTGCCCCAGCTCCCAGCTGGAAACAGAGCCTCTACAGGCACACAGCCAGCTCCAGAAGGGACAGTGACACGTCCTGGCACGCACTGCAGCCTCTCATCCACGCTGCGCTCGCTCACAGCAAAGGGAAAGGAGAGGTCTGGCCACTCCGACCTGTACACATCAGTCCAACGTGCTGCTGGGAGGAGGAACACAAATGGGGATGACAACACCTAATACCTTTCCAGCAGCACAACCGACGCACTTGCGTAACTGCTTCCACGGTTCTCCCGCGTCGCCTGACCTCAAACACCTCCTGCTCTTCCATTCCACTACGGGATACTGTAGAGTTCAAGACAGTACTTCGTGCTCCGTATGCCTTCCCCGCCTCTCGGGCAAGCACATGCCTGCTTTGCTCACACTCGTGTCGCTGCTGCATGAACAAAGATGTCTGCAAAAACCCCTAGCTATACAGAAGAACCTAGTTTAGTGATGGGGACATCACAGAGCCTGGGAGCCTCTGGCACCAGCTGCTGGCATGGCCAGGGGGCAGGAGGCTGCCAGGGGAGCGCTCCGCCTCACGCCACCGGTGACCTCTTCCTATGCCTCTGATTGTTCTGCTGCTAAGGCTCTTTGCCTCTTCCGAACCGTCTGCTGAGGACTGACTGCCGTACCCTACGGCAGGGCGCAAACCGAACCAGAAATGTGATCCCTGTGTCACCACCACTACAGAGAGCACCACCTCCTCAGCACCGCGCCAGGAGGAGGAGACAGAGCTCCGAGCCTTGCCTGCATTTGCCAGGAAAGCAGGGCTTCGCCTGCTCCTGCACACCGTGATTTGGGAGTCGGCCGGTCAGGCGGGCCTGTAGCTCTCCATCTGCACAGAGCGCTGCGGAGGCTCTGGGGCACTTGGCACCGGAGCTGGGGACCGAGGGGGCACAGGGATGTCCGTCTGCCCTCCAAGGCCAAGGCCATAGCCCGCTCGGCGCTGCGGATCAACCTGCTCCGCACTGCTCTACAGAGTGAGCTCCCCTTCCAAGGGCTGGTGGCTAAAACTGTGCTAGAGCGGCTACAACCAGCGGCTACAACCAGCGGCTACAACCAGCGGCTACAACCAGCGGCTCTCCGCTGCGCTCCCTTTACATCTCCCTGTGCAATTAGATCTTCACCGGCCAAAGGCCAGCCTCTCCACCCCTGGTAGTGTGGCTTCCTATCCCTCCCTCCCTCCCTCCCTCCCACTGCAGTCCGAGGGCGCTTCTCCCCTGGGAAGGGGCAGCAACTTGTCCCTGGGTCCCCCAGGTACTCAGAGGCAGGACATACGCTCACTCCTCCTAAAGCTGGCTGGAGCTCCCTATCTGGAGCCGCAGGCCCCAGCTCCGATTGGGATGCGGACCTTGTCACCCATTTCCCTCTCTTGCTGCTGGCCCTGCCTGGTTCGGATGTTAGCCGTGACTGTTTGATTCAGACAGCTCGCTCGGTGCTCATCCTTCTCCTGAACGCATTCTCCAGCAGTTTGTTTCACGTCTCCCCTGACTGCAACGAGAGGCACATTCTCTGCCATGTGCTTTGTTAATAGGGAGCTTTTCAAACCCTGTGAAAAGCTTTTTGTTGTGTTTGTTTTTCCTCCTCTCCCTTTTGTGCTGAAGCAGGTTGTAGTTCTTGCTGTGCTGCTGAAGTCTATAAAATGCCCATGTCCAACACGTGTCTCCGGATTTGGTGAATGCCAAACAAGAATATCTCCAAGAACCTTAAATCCCAAGCAACATCTTCCCAGCGCTGATAAAGCCTGGAACGCACACAATCAGAGCACAGGCTCCCGCTGCAGAGAGAAAAACAAAAGGCTCCCATACATACAGCCTCACGCACCCCGTCAGCCCGTCACCGTGTTACCTCCTGCAACGGCTCAGCTGAGAAAAATCGCGCACAGCTAAAGCCAAAAAGCGGACTGGGAATGACATTATTTCTGAAAAGGGCGGCGCTGGCTTTTGTTAGGCAACAAACAAGGCTGGAACCAAAGAGAAAGTGCTGGCCCTTCAGCAAGGCGTTCCTGCCTGTGCCACCGTGGGCTTTCGTGCTCCCCCAGGACGCGCGCAGCCTCGCTGCCCTGCTGCCCTTCAGCGCGACTCCCCGCTTCGCAGCGGCGGCACCGGAGGGGAGGGCGGCCCTCTCCAGCAGGCACAAGCTGGGGCTGCTCGCCCAGCGGGGTGGGCTGCTCGCCCAGAGGGGTGGGCTGCTCCTCGGGCACCCTGCGCCCCAGCTCTCCTCCCACCTGGGCAAGCGGCTGCCGGGGCTCGGCATCCACACGCAGCGGGGAGAGGGGCAGCGAGCGGCTGCCTCGGGGACGCCGCCGAGAACAGGGCAGTCGGCCGCCCCTTCGACCCTCACGTCCTTGTAACAGGTCACGATGCAACCCAGCCCATCTCCGCTGGAAGGGATTTGTTCCCACACCAAGTGGCCACGTCCTGTGGGACAAGCGGATCTAGCAGGAGGGCCAGGGAGCGCGGGGCCGAAACGTGCCCCCAGCAGCTGCTTCGGGCGGGACGGTGCCGCAGGAGCCGCACAGCCCTGTTCGTGCTGGCCTGGGGATGAAAACAAAGAGCCAAGGGCACCTCCTTTACCATTTGGCTAAAAATACTTCCCAAACCTCATTATTGGCAGCCTGGTGTCAGCAGGACCTGGAAGCGCTGACAGAGCTGGTTTCTGCTCTGCTGTCTCTGGCAATCCTTGCTCCTTCCTGCCTCAAGGGGAGAGCGCATCTCATCGCGACAGAAGGCTCTGGCTCTCCCCTGTCTGCAGGGCAGAGCCAACACCCAGACCGGAGGCCAGCAGACAGCAGCCACCGCAGAAACCCAGCCACGTCTTTGCCCTCGCCTCCAGCAGACGACGATCAGAGAGTTAAAAGGGATCCGCTGGACCGCAGCGCCTTGAAAGGGTTCACACCAGCTTCAAGGAGCTGAGGATCAAACAGCGGTCGTGCTGTCAGGACCAGCGGCTCTGTAACATATCAGAGGTGAAGTACAAGTGCCGGCTGCTCGTGACTGCACTGTGGAGCAGCGCACTTGAAACGCACGGGGAATTGCTGCCGTCTCCTGCTGACGGGCTAGGGTCACATCCTGGCAGGGTGCTGCAGGATGCCCGCGTTGATGCTTGTGTACCACGCTGAAGCCGTGAGGAGCTGCCTACGTGGCAAAGTGTTTTATTAAATTACCTGGCCAGGCAGAGGACGGGAAAGCAGGAGAGATCCCACAGCACCTTCCTCCTGCACTGGTGCCACACCAACACGACCGATCCGAACCGGTGTCTCCACCGGGTACACGCTAGCGTGGCAGGGAAGGCTCCGCCACCCGCAGCCCCCAGGGAGCACCACGAGGGGATGGAGCTGCTGCTGCTGATGACAGCGGGCGCTGCAGGAGCAGAGGGGAGCGGAGAGATGGATGGATAGAGACCAAATGCCACAGGGGAGCACGGGGGACGCAGGATGAGCTGCCTGCCCCGGGGGCAGCTGGAGGGAGGACACACATTTGAATGCATCAAGCCTGGCAAGGGAAAACACATTGCAATTCCCAAAGCGCGGCAGATGCCTGGGAGTGCCGCTGGCCGGGCCCCCGTGCCTGAGCACGAGGCGTTGCCTTGTCTGGCACTAAGCTTGGTACGAGAGAGACTTGTGAAGCAAAGTTTGGGCTCTAACCCTCTTGCTCCTGCTGAGCACTTGGATCTGCTCCTCTCTGCTCCAAGTCCCCATCACCTCCTGCACCACGGCAGAAAGCCTCCCTCCTCCGCTTTCTTTTGTTCTGTCTGCAAACAATGCAACAAGCTCCACGGGGAAGCAGCACAAAGAACAAGGAAAAGCAAGAATAAGAATAGTTCCATCCCCAAGGCCCCTTTCCTACAATTACAGATCAGAAAATAAAATCCGTGTTCTGTAGCACTGCTAGAAACAGTCAGGTGAAAAAGCACCTGCACACATGGACACCCACTCGGGCAGGTAGAGACCGCACACAGCCGGAGGGGGAAAGCTTGACAGCCACAGCGCAGGGCGACGTCAGGCGCAGCCCGAACGGCGAGGGTGGCCACCGGGCAAGGTGGGCAGGGGTGCGCTGAGAAGGCACCCAGGCAGCACCGGCTGGCGCGCACGCACATACGCAGCTCGAGTTCCTGGCGCGCCAAGGCTGATTTCCCCCACATTCACCCCAAAGACAACTTTCGGCACCCAGCTCTGCGACACAACCCTCTCTGTGGCAGCTTCCCATGGTTAAATTCTGCTCTCAGCCTTCTAAATATCTCAATCTCCATTTCCGTGAAGGTCTGGAGACGCCCCTCACCCCACCTCGAACCAGTGCGTTCCCCGTGGCTGCACAGCACCGGAGCTCAGCACCCCCAGCAGCCGCGTGGGAACTTCATCGATTGGAATCAGCACCGTGACGGAGCCCCCCCCGGCCTCGTCCTCCTCCGCCCCACGCCCCTGTCCCCGCTGTGCCCCAGTTTGTCGCTGCCCGGGACAGGCTCCCTGCAGAGCGCTCGAATGCAAAGCCAGCGCTGCGGATTTGAAGCAAGCAGCTGTGCACAAGGTGCCTGCAGCCCTGCCGTCACCTGGCACGAGAACACACATTTCAAGGAAATTTTCCACACATTGGGGATGTTTTCTGAGCACCAGCTTTCCAACCCAACTGCTCGTGACTCAGGCCAGTTGGCAGGGCCAGAAGGCTGCTTTGTGCCTTAGGTAATAACAATTTAACAAGGTAACAATCTCTTTAGCCACAAATTAAATGGAAATAGGAAATGTCCTGTGCAGATAAGCTGCTGCCTGGATTATGTCCCCTGCCCAAATATAAACTCCTCTGATCTTTGATCCCTGCGCACACACGGCGCCAAGCTGTGGCTCCGCACCTCCCAAGCCTCACCTCACTTGTCACCCTTCGTCACTGCCCTCCTGTCGTTGCTGGTCGCCGGTCTGGCCTGCGTCAGGCACCATTGCAGACGCCCCACTGTCAGCAGCAGGGACACGCAAGCGTCCCCAGCCACCTTCCCCAACCTCCCTTGCCACTCACAAATCCATCGCTTGTCCGTGCCGGGAGATGGCTGCTCGTGCTCGGGCACAGGCTGCCACTCACCTGCCGGCTGCCGGTCCCGTAGGACGCACTCGTGCTTGGCCACACGCGCAGCGCTTGTCACCTCCCCCTGCGCTGCCCCTCCTCCTCTGCCACCACCTCCCCTCTGCCCCAGCCACGGCCACCACCTCCCCCAGGCCACGCACGTCCCTCGTGGCTGACCCCACGCCCGCCGTTGGAAGGGAGATGGAGCGAGGTTTAGGCGGCTGCTTTACCGGACAGGATGGTTCGCTGTGTCCGGGTCCAGGGCGGTGACCACCCCCACGACAGAGCCAACGAGCGCATCCTCCTGGACCTCCATCAGGTTGGAGGGGGGCCGGAACTCGGGGGGCTCGTCGACGTCCAGCACCGAGACCCGCACAATGGTCTGGTCCCGGAAGGTGCCCAGGTCCACGAACCGCGGGTCCACAAACTTGTTGAGGGCCTCCACCACGACAGTGTGCACTTTTTTTGACTCGTAGTCGAGAGGCTGGGACAACAGGAGAGGGTTAGCCATACCCAGCCCAAGGATCCCCTGCTGCCCCTGCTTCACAGGAGACATCGGGGCAGCACTAAAGCCCCCTGCTCGTGCTCTGCCCTCCTGCCGGCAGTGCCCACGCCGAGGGGGCAGAAGGGAGAGGGAGCCTCCAGCCGCTCCCCCCGGGGTGCCCGGGCTGCGCAGGGTGCAGCAGCCGGGATTCGGGGGGAGGCAGCACGCTGCATGCTGCAGGCGAGCAGGTTTTGGTCGTTAATCAACCCGCTATTATTTCTACAGGGCAGGCGATCCGAATGCAGCGGCCTTGGTGAACAACCATTCTTCCTCGCCTGCATCAAGTGCTGGCTTGGTTGTTTCTGCCGCCAAAAGCAGATATGGTCAGAGTGCTGCTGGTCAGGTGCAGGAATGAGGTGGGCATCTCTCCCCCCTAACAGGCGCTGTGAATTAGAGCTGTAAGCGCTCCTCTCGGCGTCCCTCCGCACAGCTCCACCCGTGCGTGGCCGGCGGCGTCGCTGCCGCCCGGGGGCCGCCCTGTGCAGGCTCCAGCAGGCGCCGTGCTGCTGCTCCTCCTCCTCAGCCCTTCCTCCGGGCACAGGGCTGCATTCTGCCATCCAGGCAGAACAGAGGCAGGTCTCTCCCTGCACCTCCAGGCACAAAAATGCAACGGCTACTGCTAGAGTAGCGCTCCAAGGAGCATTTATTTCGACTCAAATGCAGCAGCAGGAGTCCCCAAAGGAAAGGACCCTCCCAGAGGTCTGTGCCCTCCCTGCCCAGCCAGCTCTGCCCACCTCTCACCTTCTGCACCGTGATGACAGCCTCTTGGGTATTGCTGTCTGTGGTGACCTTGAACATCTCCACCCCTTCCTCATCCTTCACCTGATACGTCATGTCTGTGTTCTCCCCGACGTCAGAGTCCTCCGCCTTCACCCTCCCGATGGCAGTGCCCACAGGGGCGGTTTCAACGATGCTGAACTGATACATCTCTGGAGGAGAAAAAGGTACCAAGGTCACTGCTTCTGCCCTTGAACCCCCTCCAGCCCGACACAGCCCTTCGCGTACCTCCCGGGGGGCACCCTTGGACCACAAGGGCTGCCCAAGCTCTACCAAGCACCTGCAGTCCAGGAGGGACGCCCACCCCAGCCAAAACCAAGGGCCGAGGGAAGGCAACTGGAGCGCTCATGTCTCAGGGTGCCGGGTGAATGAAGTAAGGGCCGAGTTCTCTGTACGGACGCTGCCCTGCAATCAGCGTTCTCGGATCCTTTGCAAGCTTTACCATTTCTAATTCCGAGGGGATGGAGGTGAGGAGCTGAGCCCCCTCCAGCTGCAGCACCCTTTCTGGTCTGCCAGCCGCACGCTGCCGGGCTCTGCAGAGACTGCGCAGCCCGCCCCTGGCAGCAGGGTCACCCAGCCTCCTCCTTCGGGGGTCCCAGGGAAGATACAAGCACGAGCCACAGGCCACCAGCGGTGACTTGGAAAGGAGAGCTGTCGTGTGACAAGGCTGCTGTCTGTGAGCTGGGCAGGCGTCACCGTGCCGCACGCTGGGGCAGAGCGTGCCGAGCTCCGACGCAGCAGCCAGGAGGGGCCGGGCCCGCAGCCGATCCCTGCCCAAGGAGACAGCAGCGCGACGGACCAGGCTGCCGCCTCCCCCCGCGCTGCTCAGAGAGGGGTCAGCAAAGGCACGGCTCTGCCTCCCCCGCCACCCGGCCCTGCTCAGCGCCAGGACGAGCGCCGGGAGCAGGGCTCTCGTCCAGGGCCCGGGCCAGGCTGAGCCAAGGCAGCTGCCGCTCCACCCCGGCGCCAGGCAGGGACACCCAGGAACGAACCGTGCGCCACGGTACCGGGTGCTGCCGCCCCGCACGCGGCACGAGCAGCCGGGCTGGCCGACCCCGCAGACGCGTGCCAGGCGCTGCTGGGAGCTGAGCTTGCGTCCCACCGCCCCCAAGGGGCCAGGGCCAGTGCCCACCCCCGCCGCTGCCAGGACTCACTCTGAGGGAAGCGTGGTGGGTTGTCATTGACATCGGTGACTACGATGGTGACCGTGGTGGACCCGGACAGGCCACCCAGCTGTCCTGCCATGTCCGTTGCGCGGATCACCACCTCATACCGGTCCTGCGTCTCGCGGTCCAGGTCAGCCACCGCTGTCCGGATCACACCTGGGAACCGGCAGGAGAGCGTCAGCACAGGCAGGTCACAGAGCATCCGCAGCGTCACGGACGGGGTGAGGCTGGAAGGGGCCGCTGGAGATGACCTCGTCCGAGCCCCAGCTCCAAGCGGGATCAGCTGGAGCTCCCAGCCTCCCCGCGAACGGCAGATGCTCCAATACTTCACCAATCTTCACGGCCCTGCCCTGGACTCGCCCTGGCAATTCCATGAGTCTCACATTTAGCAGCCCAGGACCGGACACGGCACTCGCCTCACGTGGCCGGCGCTGAGCGGAGGCACAGGTCACCTCCCCCGGCGCAGCCCTGGGCGCCGTGGCCGCCTTCTGCTGCCAACAGCAAACACCGCCTGGCGGGCCCCAGCACGACGGGGGGCAAACCCTCCCGCAGCTTTCATGGGGTCACGTACGTAAAAGCTGACGGAGGGGAGAAAAGGTCTCTGGAGAGGAGAACAAGCCCGGGGGGGCGGTCAGCCAGGCAGAAACATCCTGAAAATCCCCTCAAAGCCCAGGAACGCCACCGACCCGCTCCCAGCGAGTCTCTGCAGTCGGCTTGCAGGCGTGTTGCACGGAAGGTTCCTGACTGCTGCTTCTCCTGCGGGCTGCCAGTAGCTCCGAGAGGGCTGCACTCCGGCTCAGAGGAGGTTTGTGCTCCTCCCCAGGGAGGCCAGGAGCCCGGTGAAGGATCCACGGGGCCCGGAGGCGCAGGAGCGAGAGGTGCGGGGGCTGCGCTGGGGCCAGCCCCAAGGCTTGCACAGAACGGCAGCGTAGAAGCCCAGGCTGAGTCACGAAAGCCCCTCGGCACAAATCCGCCGCAGCCCACTTACCCTGATCTGCTCACGCGGGAGCCGGGCTTGCCGCAGCATTCCTGACAGAACGTCGGTGCTCCCGGCCCAAGCCCCATTCCACAGGTGCCCCGTGGCCCAAGCACGCCTGGAGGGCCCCCCATTTGATTCGCAGTATTTCCAGAAGCGGGCCCCCCTGTTTGATTTGCAGAGCATTTCCAGAAGCCTGTCTGCACAAACCCCCTCACTTGCAAGTGTCCTTCTAAGTCAAGGAGACCAGAGGTGACACCGCTCGCCCTGTGTCAGGGGCTAACAACGCACTAGGGACCGCAAAGCTTAACGAAACGCATGGTACGTTAGTGCTTTCTATGAAATGAAGCCTCCCAAAAAAAAAAAAGTCTTTATAGGCCTTCAGTAGTCATCTGAGCTTGGGGGGAACAACCAGGATTAAAATATAGAGGAACGTAAAACAAGAAACAAAGCGTAGTAAACTCCAGAAAACACCATGAATGGCAGACGTTACGGCTTCCCGTGTCACCCAGGAGCGCTTCATTCACATGGAAACAAAGCAGAGGAGAAATATTTTGAGAACGAAAGAAAGAAATGAGGCTGCCCTGAGGTGGCACCAGGGGCACGGGCTCATACACGGATGCAAGGTCATTAGCGCAGACTCCCCACCCCAGAACAGCTAGGAATAAGCTTAAAATCCCCTCCAGCTTTCTGCAACACAGATTTCTGTTACCACAGATTGAGACGTCGTTTTCTGGTTTTGTAATTACTCTCCCTTCCAGGCCTTTCCGTTTAATGATCAGCTTTGCCTCCTCCTCCTGCACACTGCAAAACCCACCTTTGCTTTGCTTCACCAGCGATCCTGCCCGGTGCTAGGGAAGGTGCTGAAGGGGGGCGGCTGGCTGTGGGTCTCCAGCGAGGGGCTCCGACCCGGAGGGGAGCAAGGAGCTCCTCCCTTGCCACGCAAAGAGCAGAGAAGCATCCAGTTGCTCTCAGCAACTCCTAAGACGTTTGCTGACGTGCAAGGAAGCGGGCGATGGCAGAGCACCGCAGCCACCCAAGCCACCGGCTGAAGGCAGACGCCTCGGGGGAGCCTTCAGCACAGCCTGAGCACGGTGACGGGGAGGGCTGGGCGCCAGCCGGCTGCGAGGCCGCGCGATGTGGCCCCACGGATGTCCCCCAGGCTTCCAGGCATCGGCCCTCCGCAGCCAGCAGGTTGCCGCAGCTTCCCCGTTCACGCAGCCAGTCACAGAATCATGGAATCATGGAATGTTTTGGGTGGGAAGGGACCCCCAGAGGTCACCCAGCCCAGCCCCCCTGCAGGAGCAGGGACACCTTGAACCAGGTCAGGTTGCTCACAGCCCCGTCCAACCTGGCCTGGGATGTTCCCAGGGATGGGCCCCCCCCCCCCCCCTCCCTGGGCGCCCCTTCCAGCGCTTCACCACCCCACACGTGCTTGCAGGCCTCTCCCGCCGCTCCACGATGAATACAGAACCGCTATTTCTGGGCAAGCACTGTCTCATTGAAATTTAAGCAATTCTGTTAATTAACAGGGGCTGAAGCATTTTATAATGAAAGTGATTCACGTCAGCACAATAGTGATGAATTGGGATGAGAGGGAAAAGGCTCCTGCATTCACCGAGGCTGTAATGACTTAACTGAGCTGCTCATAATGACATAGCTCATCGTATGCCGTGCGGGATGGGAGGGAAGTGCTCGGGCGCTTCCCAGAACACCTCCAAGGTCACCCGGCCCGGCGGGGAGCAAGTCCAGGCCGTTTGGCACATGGGGAGCAGGGCGGAGAAACGGCTCCAGCCAGCTCGAGTGCTAGCGGCACGAGACACAAACCCCTTGGTGCGGGCTGTGAGCAGAAGCCACCTCCTGCCGAGGTGCTGTGCCTAGTGCCCCCTGGAAAAGGGGGGGTCTGATGCAGACGAACTGCCCCATGCCCCCGGCCTGTCAGCAGGATTGTCACCGGGAGGGCCGTCCCCCCGGGCCAGGCTGCCACCCCAAGCCCCAGGCTGGCTTCGCCTTTTAGGCTGGGGCACTGCTTACATTTGCTATCGGCCCTGACAAGTCAGGGTCTCCAAACACGCTCCACCCCAGTTCCTTGAGTATGGCACCATGAGTGCTGCCATAAACACCCACCAGCAGCAAACCTGCGTGGTCCCATCCCCTCGAGCCAGAAGAGCCTCTGCTCCCAAAACCTGACCCCCAGGGACTCTGCAAAAGCAGCAGCAAGTGATGGTGCCAGACCTGAGAGGCAAGGGACCTTCGCTGCTGCATGTAGAACACGGAAAAATCCTCGCTATTGCATCCCAAGATTCACCTTCTCTCCAGCCAGAAAAACTGCCAAACCTTGTCCTTCCCGGGCACTAAAGCAGCAAGAACAACCCCCAGCTCAGACTCGTCTCCCCAGCTCTTGCCAGCATCTGTTATAGTTGAATAATGCGGACGCATGGTGGCATACCCTCTGGTACACAGCACATGTGGCTTTCCAGCATGATCCAGATTAATCAGTGTAATTACCAGGCAAGGGGACACTTACAGCACCACGTAAAGACCGTCAAATCTGCTCAAACAGCAAACACTCTTTGGGTGATAAAAACAAGGCAAGACAAAGCACTCAGCAGGTAACTGCCTGCCAGGAATCCCGTCATTACGGGCTTTGCTCCTCCCTCCGATACTTCCAGCTCAGCCGTCCGCACCCTGGAGACCCTCTGGACGGGCACCTTCCAGCCGAGGGCGGTCGGGAGCCACTCGCTCCCTGCCACAAAGGGCAAAGACAGAAAGTCGTGGAGTAAGGTACAGGGCAGGATCCTTGGGAGGCCCTTGGTCCGACTACAGGTGGAAGCAGGCAGTCTTGAGATTCCTCAGGGCCGTGCCCAGTCAGGTTCTGAGTGCCTCCAAGGATGGAAATGCCACCTTCAAGGTGACAAGCTTTCTCTTCCTGCCATTTGTGTTGTTTTACAGCGCATGCCTGAGAAGAGTCCGGCTGTGTCTTCTCTATCCCCCGCCACGAGGGAGCGGAGGAACCAGATTCGCTCCTCCCAGCGGCTCGGTCAGTTAAGGCAAAGGGACTCTGCCTCGGCCCAGGGTGGGAAGACGCCTCCCCGGCGGACCATGGGTGCCTGCGGGGACACGGGAATGCAAACACATCTGCCAAGACACGTGCTGCTCATCTGCATCAGACCCCCCCTGGAGGAGGTCAGCCCACTGCAGAGGGGGTCCCAGCCCCACGAGCCAGCACTTCGTCCGCCCTGCGTGCGCAGCCCCCTCCTGTCCTTCGGCTGGGTCAGTCGGGCAGGCAGAGGCTACAGGCGGCCTGAGCACGGTGCTAGGCACAAGGTTCAGCCGGTTCACGGCTCTTCAGCAAACACGGTACAGAGCTGGGATCCAGAAGAGGAAGCGTCCTGGCTGCATCAGCATAGCCAAGCAGCAAAGTTCATCAGCAGGGTGCAGAGTCACGGAGCCGTCGCGGCTGAGGGATGCTGCAGCCCGCGGTCTCTAATGCGGTACCCTTCCTGGGCAAGTCCTTTTCAAACCGGCGTGCCCCTTAGCTCCGAGGGCAGCACCCGCCGAGGCAGAGCCGCTGCCCCTGCGCAGAGAGGAGCACCGAGCAGTGCTCGCTCCTGGCTGGAAGCGGCCGTGCAGCGGAGCCCTGGAGGGAGGCACCCGCAGCGAGCTCCGACAGACGGGCCAGCACACTCACCCTTCCTTTGCCTCTTCTTTTAGCAGCCAAATTCCTCATCTTTCAACAGCCATTCCCACTGTGTGTTAGTAGATATACCCTAATTTCCTCAAGATGACCGAACATACAGTTTGGTCCCAAACCAACTGAAGTCCCTGCACCAGTCTGGAAAGGACCGCTCACAGGCAGTCCTGCTAATAAAAGCACCTTAAACAAACGCGGCTCCTCTGCAGAGCCTCACCACCCCTGCTCAGAGCCCCCTGTCCCTGTGCACAGCTCTGGGGCCACAGACCTGCACACACAAACACGCACGTACCGCTATCTGTGTTTCCAGGCACCGAGGAGCATTTTTAACAAGACCAGCAGAGAAGGACGCTCTGCTCCCCCGCTGCATCACCCAGACCCAGCAGCTCGCCAGCCCAGAGCAGCGGCTCCTCTCCCAGCCTGCCCTCGCCACCCGGCGCCAGGGCTGCGGTCGGCCTCCCAACAGGGCACGGCTGACGGGCAAGGACGAAACAACTAATGACTGCACACAAATACCCATGAGCTTCAGCCCAGCATTTCTTGTCCTGGCACAAGCACCTCTAGGCCCTCCCTGGCTAAGCCCCCAAACCAGGAGGCAGGCTCTGGAACTCAGGAGCTGTTTCAAGTAACCGTAAATGCCAGGCTGCATTCCAATCAGCCTTCCGAGTCCTTCTGCCTTTTCCCTGCATACAGCAGAGTGACAGATTTCAACAACCACCTCTTCCTTTCAGCAAAAAGCAGGATTTCCATGTGCCCTCCCAAACTGACAAGCTGGGCTTTTAGGAAAGCACCAAATGCCACGAGCCCACAGAGTGACCTGCTGCGGCTGGTCTGTAGCGGTCCATACCCCTGCGGAGGGGCGAACAAGACTTGTGGAGCCCAGGGCACCAGGCTCTGCCCCCGGGTACTTTCAGGCTTCCTCCTGAGGCTGCGGGCAGGGATTGCAGGAGCAGCGAGGCTCCGGCCGTCCTGGCCAGAGGTGGGAAAGGGCATCGCAAAGAACACGGGGACAGACGTGAGCACAGGCAGAGCTGCCTGCCAAAGAGGAGCTTGGCCCCTGTGAAAGTGAATAATCTGCAGAGATAACAGTGATATAAAGCAACACAAAAATTTGGCCTGCAGAGTGAAATGCACTCTGATTTGTCCTCTCATGTAAATGCACTGGGAGTCGCGTGCCCTCCATGCCCATCTCAGCATCTGGAAAGCATAAGCGGGAAGGACCTTGGTGAGGAGAGGCTTCCTGGAGCCAGACGAGGAACCAGTACTAAACCTCCCGAGCCGTGTCCTGCTGGGCAAAGCTGGGGCTCACGGCCCCTGCGGTCACGAGCCCACCCCTCAGCCAGCAGCGGCTGCAGGCGAGAGATGGGCGCTCTGCAGCCAGGCCGAGGCGCAGTCACGCACGGAGCCAAGACCCGGCACCGACGGCGGAAGCGGCCGTTCCCCAACAG
>JADKXX010009619.1:0-88590 GCA_017310255.1 Butorides virescens | reverse complement strand
GGCCGTTCCCCGCAGATGCAGGAAAGCACAAACAGGCACCGGCTCCTGTGAAGGCACGGCCTCCCCCAGCCCCGGCAGGGCAGCCGCGCCGCCGCGCCAGGCAGCGCACCCGTCACCGATCAGCTGCGCCCCGTCCGCAAACGGAGGGTGAGCGAGGAAGGCAGCACAAAGCCTAAATGTGACGCACGCCTGCACGGCTCTTGCAGGGAGCTGGGGGATATTCTCGTAGCTGGCACAGACAGTCACGCCTCCAATGTTTGTGCATACAAAGCTCCCCACTCGTACACCAAAAAAGCCAGCCCAGACCTTCAACACACACAGGGCACCTTCTGGGACCTGATTTGGGGCACACAACACACACCCACAGACAGTTTCAGCGTCTGAAACTTAGTTCTCAAAGCGCGAGAGGTGGTGGCTGGTGTATACGAAAGGAAAGAAAAAGCTCACATGCATCAGCTGCGCTTTTTCTTCACCATCATTCAACACTGCAGAAACTGAAACCTTTCTCCACAGCTTTGTGGACACCCACTACTCCAGCTGGGCCCTTTAGTTGCTCGTCCCCCTCCAAAAAGACATCTGAGACACTGTGAGAATTCAGAGCTTACTGAGTGCTAGGACTTGGCATCGCACGGCATCCAGAGGGTTTGGGCCTGCCTTTGAGAGGTCCATCAAATCCGAAATCCCAGCTGAATATCACAGCTAGTAACATCCGAGAACAGGAGACAAACTAAGCGACCTACACACGGTCTGCATCCCGCACTCAGGTGTGCAAACACCACTTGCACATGCAACACCTACGCCGTGAAGGACAGGAGGGACAAGGGGAAGGAGCTGGTTGTAAAGGCCAGGAAGGAAGGGAGAACCCGCACGGGGGGGAGTCACGGGGTTAGGGAGCGTGCAAGGGAGCACATGCGTGTATGGACCTGCAAGGAACGGCAGAGAAGGAGGTCAAAACCAAAAGGGGAAAACAAATTGTTCCTCATTACCATATATTGTAAGAAATTTAACATGCCAGGTTTTTATGGCTCTTTTTATGGCCATTAATAACAATGGTGGCTCTCAGAGTTATGCTGCTTGCTATGGATAATTAAATCTTACGCTCAGGGCAGAAGCCAGGCCACCCAGGGCAGTCAGGCCAGAATTCCCACGTGGAGCACTAAAAATCTATCCAAGTGCAGAGTGGGAGCAGGATGGGATTTGCTCGACGGGATGCGTGGGCTCCCGGCCCGTGCCAAAGAGACACGATGGAACAACGTCCCCCCCCGCCTCCGCCGGTCCTGTGCCGGCTGCCCCCGGCAGCGCACCCACGCGGGCCGGCGCTGGCAGCGGGGCACACAGCTCACGCCGGGCACGGGGCCGCAGGCGGCGCAGGACAGACCGCGGCCGCGGGACAGAGCTGCACGCCGCGTTGCTGAGCCCGGGCAGGGCAGCTACGAAAGGCTACTCGCAGCTCAGGCATCTCCAGAGCCAGCCCCGAACCTCCTTTAGCAGTCAGATATTCTGGGAAGGGGCAGGCTCGAGAGGGGCCGATGACTCTTCTGCAGATTGTCAGCAGTTTTGCTTTTATGAATCACAAGCAAGCAGAGCAGTAAATCAACCCCCCCCAGTGTATCGAACCACCAGCTTGAGAATTAAGACACAAAAAGTCAAGGAATCAAGAAGCTTGGATTCCCAGAGTGACATTAATTCTCACCACAGTCCCACAGGGCACATTTTAGTTTATGCCTTAATACAGAGCATTAATGTTGTTGCAGGAAGCTGAGCCTCTGGCATGTCCTGGCCTGTGCATTTTGCTCCCAGCGGTTCCTCTCCGTCCTGGCAGCCAGGCTTCCGCTCACGCACAGCTCTCGCGCTAACAGACCGCACGTACGCCCGCACCGTCAGCGTTGGGCCCACGGTTCTTCCACCTCCCGCCTTGTCCTGTCCCCTCCACCCCAGCCCACCCAAGGACAAAGCCCCCGTGCAGCAGCTGCCGGGCCAGGGTGGGTGCAGCCCCCAGCCTGCTCCCGCACGCCCTCCCTGCCGCCCCAGCCTCTCCCCGGGCAAGGGCAGCCCCCAGCGCGGCCCCCGGCTCTCCCGCCGCCCTGCCTGCGAGCCACCCGGCTCCAGCGGCTCCAGCGGCACGGACGGGGCTGCCACCGCCTTGCGCCACGCAGAGGCTCAGGCACGCACACCTTCCTTACGCTCTCCTTATGCCAGAGCCTCCCAACAAATTCCGCTCTGCCTTATGTAAAAACAGCCTCAGAAAATATCTATTAGTGCAGACACGGGTCAGCCTGACAGAGACTTGGCACTTCAGTCCGGGCGTTGATCTCGGCCTCTGTCACTGCGGCTCAGCAATGGGGGGGATGACTTTGCTGTCCGGGTTTCCAGAAGAGCTGCAGATACCCAGCATGCTTGTCCTTTGACAATTTTTCATTAAACTGTGGGTACTTTACTGCATGCTTTGTGCCTTAAATACCTCTTATTAGCATTTGAGTGTCTTCCCTCCTTAGAGAGCTTGCAAGGCTCCCATTAAGGGTAATGAGAGTCACACTCCTGGGAGGCAAGGAGAATATATACCCCAACATCTCCTGGTTATGGTCTACTCTAACCAGTACGTCAGAGCATCATCTGCTAGGGATTTATTACAGAGGCATTTTACAACAGGCGCTATTATTAGTTATTAAGGAATGGAGCAGCTTCTACTGTTCTTTCATTAAATATTAATAGAACATTTATAAAGCGATCCTTAATTCAAAGTGTTACCTTTAATCAAAGCCCCGGTGATAACAACGCAGCCTTTGGGAAGGCCCCTCCGGTAGTACTTAACCCTTTCACACTGGGGTTTTACGCCTGCGGGCGCACTCCTGCCCCGGGCACAGGGGAGCTGTGGCCAGCGCGGGCTCAGCCGGGGCGCTCTGGGCTGGCAGCTGCAGCTCGTGCTCCGCGGCGCTGCCCACTGCGGCGCTGCCCGCTGCGGCGCTGCCCACTGTGGCCCTGCACGGAGCCAGGCAGCAGCCCGCAGGGCTCTCGAGCTCTCCCTCCAACCCCCTGGAACGCCCGCGGCACCGGCACCCCAGCACGGAGGCGCAGGCCCGCGGGCGCAGAGCCGCGCACCGAACCGACGCAGGACGCGCGGCCGAGGTCTGCCCTCCCGCCGCCCCGGCCGGGCGCTGCTCACCTGTTTTGCTGTCCACGGTGAAGTGCTGCTCGCCCTCCAGCACGCTGTAGACTACCCGGGCACTGCTCCCATAGGTGGGGTCATCGGCATCGGATGCCATCACCTGCATCACAGAGGTGCCTGCAGCAGGGACAAGGAGGAGAAGAGAGTCGGGGGGAGCTGAGAAGAATGCAAATCTCAGGGCCAAAGGCTGGCACAACTGGAGAGCAGGGGCCAACACCGATCGCTTGCACGTGCTGGTGGAAACAAGAACAGCTGGGTGCAAATGCAGCGTTGCCTCCCCATGGAAGCCCCAGAGCCAGGACTCCAGACACTGCTGCCGACACCCCTTTTGTCCTGCAGAGTGGCAGGGGGTACCGGACCATGGGCGCCCCCGGGGCTGCTGCCGAGGCAGGACCTGCTCCCCAGGAGGTCACTGGAGCTCTTCTCCCAGCAGAATTCTGCTGGGCTATCCGGGAAGGAGCTGGGGACAAGATGTTATCACCACAGCTTCCCCTTTTCCATCAGCACCGAGCATCACGGTCACCTCCTGCCTGTGGAGGGACCTCCCAGCCAGGGCCTGACCCACAACGCGGCACCGCTCGTCTGCCGCAGGCACAACAGCCGTGGGAGAGGAAAGGCTTTCGCTTGCCCAGAGCCAGACACAGCACCATGTCCTCATGCTCTACACGTAGCAGGGCAGGAGGACTATAAATTGGATAAAAGTCCATCAAACGTCTGCAATTAAGTTATTGATTTTCAACACTGCCTCATTAAACTGGGTGCTTCACTCCAACTGTCCCTGCGATGGCTTTAATTTGACATCATGTTCAATTTGACAAAAGCAGGACCTAGGACATGAGAACGGGGCCAGCAGCAAAGGGGCTGAGGTCTAGAGAGACATCAGAAGGGAGGAGGGAGGGGAAGCCTAATCCCACCTACAGATACCTCTGAGAAAGGACGTGGCGTGACCGAAGACCTGCAAGGACAGGCTACCCAGTTCCACCTCCAGCACCAGCCTCAGAGCATCCCTGCCCCGCAGTTCGAGCACTGGCACCAGTCACCTCTCGGGCGAGATGAGGTGCAGGACAGGGCGAAGGCGCTGAGCTGCTCACAGAAGAGACCAAACCAACGGGGATACTCCCTGCTGCAAGGTACTGCCAGGGCCAGGAGCTGGCAGCAAGGCCGGTAATTTAGAAGGGACAAGATACCCCAGCAGTGATGGCAGTCAAAGCCAAGGCAGGATTTGCTTCAGAGGTGACTCCAGGGCATGAGACCAGCCCAAAGAGAAGGGGTCAGCAGAGACCATATGCCCCAGCTCACCCTGCTGCATCCAGCAGCTCTGCTCCGCCTCACGCACCCCTTAGGGCTGCCGGGCCACCAGCCGAGGACCAGGGGTACCGCGTTTTGGTCCAGAAAGTCTTCCATCCTGCAGTGCACCCATCGTATGCTGTAAAGGCAATCTGACAGACTGGTCTTGGCTACACCCATGTCCTGAGTAACCCAGAGCCAGGCTTACTGCTGGCTGTCAGCATCTGAGTCCAGGCTCATCATGCTCCCAAACACCAGAGGTACACACAGGCAGAAGCAGCCTCTGTTCCCATGTCACAGTGGGCAGAAATGGAGCTGGAACCATCCAGAGGGAGGATGAGGAGCTCCAGTCCCTGGTGCCTTCCTCTGCCCCTGCCAGGAGACCACAAGCCCACAGCTCGCAGGCAAGCCAGGCAGTCAGGGCGCTTCTGCCCCAACCCAGCCTGGGCTCCGGCAGGAGTCGAGACGGCGGAGATAGAAACGTTGCTGCACACAGCTGGGACACACACACTCCCCCCGGTCCAGTTCGCCTCTGGTCTCCTGGAAAGGGCGTTCACGGAAGAAAACAAGCAGTTACCATGGTTGCTTTTCATTCTCCCTGGCCACCTTCTCAGAGCTGCGGCTCTGCTGATAACAGGACAATCCCCCCCATCGGTCTTCAGCAACAAGCTCGTTCGAGTCGACTTATTTATGCTTTGCTGTCTCCAGTGAAGTTACGGTGTGTCCCTGCCAGGCACGTCCCGGTTACCCCACACCAACACGAGCTCCCTGCCTTGCAAACAACTGTTTAAGAAATACGATTGCTGCGTTTCCTTGAAAGGGTCTGTCCGCCTCCTCCTCCTCCTCCTCCCCCTGCCTGCCATCACACACCCTCTCACCAGGTAGGAGCCAAGGCAGATCACCCCCCCGCCGGCACCGCACACCCCCTCGGGCACCCTGGCGCGCTCCCTCGGGAAGCGTCTGAGCAGAAAGCAGAGGAGGAAGGGATCAGAGAAGGGAAGGTAGGCGGCACCAGGGCCTGCAAGCAGCCCTCTCTCCCCGCTCTGCAGAGCAGCCCTGCTAGGGCTGCTGGGGCTGCCAGAGTCCGAGGACCAGAAAAAGCAAGACCTGGCCCGGCAACAGGCAGGGCTCCCCCTGTGCCCAGCCCGGCAGCCCCCGGCTGAGAGCCCATGCCCAGCGCCCCCAGCACCCCCCCCCCCGCACCCGTCATCGCCGCAGGCAGAACCTGCTGACCTCGCACAAAGGCCCCACACCCCGAGAACCACGTGCTCCTGCCTAGGCACCTCAGAGGCAAAGGGTTAGGAGTTCTGAAACCCGCTCACACGTACACGAGCCCATCGGAGTTAGGTGCCCACGCTCGCCCCGCATCCAGCAGCACCTGCATCAGGATGCGCGCATGCAGACAGACCGCGTGCCCCAAGGACTACGCCACAACCCCCTTACCCCTGCCACCCCACGGGTGCCAGCCCAGCATCCCCTCTTAACCCCCACTTGTCCCTTTTCCACCCTTCCCCCAGCCTGAAGAGCGAAGGTCTTGGATTCCAGTTTCACTTGACCCCCTCCTTCCTCTGGAGCCAAGCCTTGGAACGCGGGCTCCCACCCCCTCCCTGGTATTAGTCCCTGCTCTCCAGGCACAGCGCTGCCCACAGCAAGCACAGCACGCAAGACTTTCATTTAGTTTTCTGGCATGCGCCTTAGCCATAAAAGATACCATAAATAACATCTAAACATCCACCATGTACTGTATAACCCACCTCCCACAACCAGGAAGGCTGAACTCCTATCCAGAGAGATAATTAGACTTGTAAAAGGAGGCAAAGCCTCAGGTTCCTCCCCGGGCCAGCTCACCCCACAGAACCGGAGGAAACCAACAATTTTACATAAAAATTAACAAGCCAGAGGGAAGAGGGGAGAAGGCCCTCGCTTCCAGAGCAATCCTCCCCCACAGCCTGCGCTGGGGCCGACCCAGTGCCCGGGGGGACGCGGACCCTGGCTGCCAGCCCTCCTCCAGCTCCACCGGCCCTGTCCCCGCTCCACACCCTGAGCCGTCCTGGAGACCTGCCACGGACATCAGCCAGCCTTTGCCTCCACGGGCCAGGGAGGTTAATCCCATCCCGGCTGCGCCCCGCAGGGAGCTGGGGCCAGCAGCGTGGAGAGGGGCTGCCAGCACCCAGCACCGAAGGGTGCCGGGAGCTGCCTCCGGGAGCTGGCGGGATCGAGGAGCCGTTTCTCCGCAAGACCCTTTCCGGCTGCGTGAGCAGAGAGGTCAGCCCCGCTTGGCTGCCCCCGCCGCAGCACGCTGCCACGCAGAGCGGTCCTCAAGGCAGCGCCTGCCTTGGCTTGAAGGGACAGGGCTCTGCAGAGCACCTTTGAAATACTGATGCAGACCTGTCCTAGCATCCACCCTCGCCCTTCCCCGCAGGGCTCAGAGCCCCTGGGGGCAGCTTCAGCAATCCGGGGAGGTGCCACCCACCGCACACAGCAGACAAATGGCTCCAGGCCACTTGCTATGCCACTCACTCCAGACACGTTCAGCTAAAAGAAACGTCGACAGGCAAACTCCAAACACATCCAAGAGCGAAGAGGCCCTGCACTGAATCCACAAGCAAGCCAACAGGACCTGTCACTTCCCCAGGGACAGAAGTGCAGCCAGGCTCTGGGCCTGCAGGGAGGTAAACGGGTAAACAGCAGGAAAAGCCAACACTTGCTAAATTTGACCGCCCCTCCTCGCGGCAGCCTTCGCCCCTTCCCTGGTGCGGGTGGGAGCCTGCAGCCGCTCTGCTGAGCAGCTCGGGGGCTGCAGCGCGCCCCTCCAGCGCAGACCCTGCCCGCGCTCCGAGCCCCAGGGCAGCACGTGGCCATTTCAGCCCTGCAGGACACAGAGGGCCCCCGAGGAAAGCTTGGTCATGCAAAGCCACATGCCCTGGACTGATGCCAGCCTGCAGCACTCATCTCGGGGACCGGGTTGCTGTGGGGGCAGGGGGCAGCTGGGATTTCATACACAACGCCAGTCCTGCCTGACCCAAGCAGCGGCTGATACGGCCCAGACACAAGCAGGCAGGACATCAGGGAAGAAAATAAACCAGAGGAGCTTAAGAATTACTGGAGCAGAATTGAGTTCCTTGCAATCTCAGGAACATTCTGACTTGGTAGAAAGCCAAATCCGACCCAGAAGAGATTCGCTGCAGAGCCCTCACGCCCCACACGACAAGCCCAGGGGAGCTAACCCAGCCGTGGTGGAATCGCTCAGACGTAAAACTGCGGAAACATCCTTTGGGGTGCCCGGGCAGAGAAACCCACTGCACAAGGCGCCCCCGCCTCCGGCACCAAGCAGGTCAAGGCGGCATTTCAGGGAGAAAACCACGGCATCAGCGCGAGGGGGCACAGGTTCTCTGAGGGTCTTAGCTCAGGCGGGCTGGACGTAGAGAGGGTGCAGCGGGCGCTCAGAGCCCTCGCGCCACGACCAGGAGCGCAGGGCTGAAGGGGAGAGGGGTGTTCTCGCCGAGGACCGGCAGACAGGGCGAGCCCCAGCTCGCAGCTCCTTGCTGCCCCAGCAGCTTCCAGATGCACAGGAGCGTTCTGAGCACTTTCTATCAAGGAGGGAAAAAACCAGAACTGCCTGCCTGCAAGTGCTCTGGCTGTGTGTTAAACAAAGTATTTTCCCCTGCTTCCAGTGTGGAGATTAAACAATTTCTCTTCACAATAATCACTTCTGCACTCAGCCAGCTTTGTGCTAGAGCCAGGGCTTGACCCCAGGTTTCTGCCTGTACAGCCAAATCATCTCTAATCTGGACTTGGTGCTACACAGAGAAATAAGGGGAGCAAAGCGCAGCGAGGGAGGAGCGATGCTCCGACGAAAGGATGCACGTTTCCCAGCGTGTCCCTCACTCCAGGCTCGGCGTGCTCCCCGGACAGCCCAGAAGCGAGCTCTGCACGGCAACACCCGCTCCGTTCAGCCAGCGGGGCTGTCTTGCAGGGGGCAGCGTGTGCTGGATTTGGGCGTGCGGCAGAGAGCTGTTAAAGCAGACCTCAGGGAGGGAGCCCAAAACACAGCTAATTTTAGCATCTCCTGTTGCAAGGTGAGGCTCCTGCAGCTCCCAGGCAGCTGGCTGGGTCCCACCCTGCCTTCTTCTGCAGCTCCAGGTCTCTTCCTTTGGCACTAGACGCCGCTCAGCTCGGGCGCTTTGGTGGGGTCCACACGGGGGTACCCACACAAAGGCTGAGCCCCAGGTGCTGGCACGGAGCAGTCCGCAAGCTCTCAGCCCACGGTTTCTTCCTGAGGCTCCGGACAGCAGTGGGGCTGCAACAGGGTCTGCAGCTCAGGCCCCATCCCGCAGCCGGGCTGCTCCCTGGCTCGCCCGCGTGCACGCACGGCAGCCGGCTGTCCTGACCGGGCCGGGGGAGTCAGCGACAACGCCCCCAGGCAGCAGCGGCAGCCCCTGCCTTCCCCCGCCCAGGGGACCCAGTGCACGGCCTCCAGCGGCCGCTCCAGCCCTGCTCCCTGGGGGGCCGAGCCGGGAGAGCCCCCTGCCCCGCGCAGCTCCGGCTGCCTTCCCTGCCAGGCCAAACCCGCCCCTGCGCCCCGACAGCGGCATCCGATGGCTCCGTGCCCTGCTGCCGGCAAAACGGTCCTCAGCAGCTGCGCTGCTCCTCCCGATGCCCCAGAGACCCAGACCAGACCAGGTCTCTAGGGATAAGTCATTTGGAGCCTGCTCTTACAGCTGGTCCTGCCACACCAAGGGGGCCCAGGAAAAACTACAGGGTCAGCTTCCAGTTTGGATGTGCCTCGTCCAAGTGCAGGAGATCAGCACCAGCCTCAGGTCTGCGCTCTGACTTCTCCAGGGGCACAGCACATGCTCGGCCTGGCCCCATGGGCTGGGATAGCTCTAAGCACCACCTCTGCCCCTTACAAATCTCAGACTCTGGCCTTACCTTCCTGACCATCTTGCATGTGCCATTTTTGATCCATCAGATGGCAATAGCAACCCCTTTTCCCTTCCCTTGCAGAGGTTCACAGTGAGTCTGGGTGAGTCCACAGAGCAAGGGGTGGGCGTGCTGCAAAGCGCTCCCAGCTACTCGGTGAGAGTTTGTGCAGGTCTCTCATTTGTTATTCCCTCTTAGACACTAGGAAATCAAACGACTTTCCCTCCCAATTAGTACTCCTTCATTATGCAAATAAAGTCCTTTGATCTGCTCCTGCTGTCACAGAGCAGGTCTGACCATATTTGTTTTATTCCTCTTGAAGCCCCAGGAAGGCACCCACCCCTGGGAGCTGGCGCTGTGCTCGTGGCAGGGGCCGGGGAGCTGCCCCGAGCGAGCACAGCCACCCGCTTGGGCAGCCCCGGGCACCGACCCCAGCAACGCCTGGGAAGGCAGGAGCGTGGGGGGGGAGGAAGAGGGTCACCCTTCGCTTTAGGCTGGGCCACAGAGCAAAGGCTGTCAGAGCAGCAGGGATGGGGAATGAAGAGCTCCCTACTAACAGGCTCCAGGCTGGAGAGCAGCCCTGCCCTCTGGGGTGGCCCCATCCCAGCGGGGAGCACAGCTGGACCAGTAACACTGGTGATCCAGGAAAACATCTGCACCCAAACCGAACCAAAACTGAGCACGTTCACCAGCGGGTCCCCCAGGCTTTGACCTTGATCTCACAGTAGCCCATCCAAGCTCTCCCCAAGCTGCCCTGCCTTCCTACCCCTGCTTGGCCAGCACAGAGGGTCACCTCCATCCACATTCAGGAAGGCAGCAAGGCATTTCACTCTTATGAAAATACCCCTCAGGTCCAGGGGAGATCATCTGTCCAGCTCAGAGACAGCCAACATCACTACTAATACCAACCCCAAAACCAGCCATGAGCGCAGCTGCACCAGGCCTCGATGCCACAAAAGGAGCACTCCCCCACAAACAGCGCGGCAGGGTATTTCCCGTAAGAAAGTCCTGAACGTTACCTCCCTGGCCCGGGCAGCATCCCATGTCCTGCATCCTCAGCCCTTCCTACAGCAGCTGGAGCTGAACTTCACACACCAGGTCCCCGAACAGCCCCAGCTCCCTCTCTGTCCGCACCGGGGCCACAGGGGAGGAGCAGGGCAGCTGCTGAACCCCAGCAGGGCGAGGAGAAAGCTACTTCTCAGGCGACATGTCCACCTTGTCCTCTGTGCTCCCCTTTCCTGGGCAACATGCTGGTAAGCTGAGGGAGAGTCAGGAGGGAGCCGGGGACACCCAAGGGGCAGGACCTGGGGGTGTTGGTCGACAGCCAACTGAACATGAGCCAGCAGCTTGCCCAGGTGGCCAGGAGGGCCAGCGGCATCCTGGCTTGTATCAGGAGTGGTGTGGCCGGCAGGAGCAGGGCAGTGACCGTGCTCCTGTCCTGGGCACTGGGGAGGCTGCCCCTCGAATGCTGGGGTCAGGGTTGGGCCCCTCCCTCCCAGGTGCTTAGGGACAGGGCTTAGTGGTGGATGGGTATGGTTGGACTCGATGATCTTAAAGGTCTTTTCCAACCAAAAGATTCTATGGTTCGAAGCAGCAGCACGTGGGCGCCCTCCAGCTCTGCGTTCGTACTGCAGGGGACCATGTGGCACTGCCACTTGAAGATGCTGTGTGAAGCTGTCCCTGCCCTGTTAGCCGGGCCATCTCCAGGGCTAGGCTGCTCTGGAGGAGCCCTCACGCTCCCTGGCGTGGCCAGGCTACAGCGAGCTCCACGGCTGTCGCAGGCAGACATCAGCCTGATAAGCACAACAGGCTCTTGGCTCCTGCTCCCCTCTCTGAGCACGCAGCTCGGAAGCACAGCCCACACCATTCACAGCACTTCTCTTTACTTTTAACTTCTGAGTATTTTAATTTGCAGGAATCGCCTCCTTTCATGTTGTGAAACCGTGTTTCTTTCTCCCTCTGATCTCCAATTTCGCATAGAAACTGTCTCCTTTGATATGTCTTGTTCACATCAGTCTGATCAGGCAGCTCCATAATTGTTAGCGATTTTCAAAGAACTGGGATCCTTGTCTAATGCTCGGAGTCGAGAATTCCTGCCTTTTTAAATGTTGTTCAAGCAAAATAGATTAATTTAATTTCTTTCTTCCCTTTGGGAACAGGATGCCTCCTGCCTTGCTGCCCACATGCTGTCTTTCATTCCCCCGGGAGCACACGGCTGTAGTTCAAGGGGTCACTCTCCGGCTTGGGAAAGGATTTGTGCAGGTAAATGGAAGAGGAAGGAGAGCTTGGGATGCCTCAGGAGAGCTCGTTCTCCATCCGTCAACAGAAGTCTGGGCAGCAGCAGCTCCTCTGGCGTGGGCAATTCCTGCACATCTGTACCCGCTGGAGGCCACGCACCAGTCTCGATACGCTGCGTGTTAACCACGGGGAGCCAGAGCTCTGTGCTGAGGCAGCACAGCCCCGAGCGCCGTCCCCTGTACCGTGCCACTTCAGCCAGACCTCCCTGCACGAGCGCAGCAGGACCCGGCGCGTCACCGGCCGGCGCAGCCCTGCCCTCCCCCAGCCCGTCCCCAGCCCCGTGCTCTCCTCCCGGAGCGCTGGCACTGTCCCCCTTGCTGAGAGCGTTGGGGACCTGCCTTATCTTGGACGCCAGTCAGCCTTTTGCAGGCTGTCTTCTACTTTGATGCAGCCTTTGGAGAACAGTGTTTTATAGTTCCCTGCCCGCGGCGCGTGCCGGCACGCGCAGTCTGCGACGCGCTCTGGCTGGTCAATGGGATGACAGCCCGACGTGCGTGGGGAAGGGTGCGACGTTCTGGGCGGTGCGGCAAGGCAGCCGCCCCCCCCGGGCTCGAGCTGTGCTCAGCAGCGTGGGAACCCACCGTCAGGCCAGCACAGGGAGCAAGGGCAGCAACGCTGCAGCTCACGCGTCCCCTCCCTGCCCCCTCCCGACGCTCAGGGGAGCACAAACTCACTGCCCTGCTCCGCTACCCCTGGGGGGACGGACTCAGCACTTCAGCGAGGCTGGTCGACAATGGACTTAAAAGATGCCCAGTGGCAAGGGGATGGGCAGGCTGATGGCAACACAGGGAAGCCACGCTTCCGTCACCGGGGACGTGAGTTCCCCAGTCCCAGCCACCGACGCCCGGCCCCTCGGAGGAAGGCCAGAAGCCAGGTGAGAAGGGCTCGGCAGCGCCGCGGGGTGCACAAGGGGACGGCAAAGCAGCAGGCAGAGGAGGGGCTGGGGCGCAGGCAGGCAGAGAGGCAGAAACCCCACTGGGGCCAACCTGAACCACAGGCAGCCGTCAGCCCTTCAGCACGCGAGGGCTCAGCCCGTGCCCCCCAGCGCCAGGGAGCGAGGAGGCTGTGCAGTGCCAGGGTAAGTGCACAGCAGGCAGCTGGCACGGCCACGACCTGTCCCCAGGACACAGCTTAGGGCCGAGGCTGAGCTCTCGGCCACAGGCTGGCAATCAGCTCAGAGGATTTATTCACTTGTTTTCCTTAAGCCACTTTATTTTTCCCTTTTGGCTCCCTAGCTCTGGTCCCCGCTGGAATCCCTGGGGTCTCCGGGTGGTTTTGCAGGGTACAGCGGGCTCAAGGTTTGACAGGAGAGGCACGCGGGTTCCCCAACCCACCGCCTCCCACCCAGACCTACCGACGGGGGACAGCTCCGCCACGCTGCCGATGTAGGGCCCCTCCAGGAAGCGTGGCTCGCTGTCGTTGATGTCCTGCACCTTGATGATGAACTCTGACTCAGGCTCCAGCAGCTGGTCCGTCTGCCGGTCACGGGCCTGAGCCCGCAGCGTGTAGAAGGTTTTCTGCTCCCGGTCCAGGCGCTCGGTGGCATGGATGTCACCTGTGATCTCATCGATGAGGAAGATAGTCCCTGCGCCCTCCCCAGAGATAGTGTACTTGATGGAGCCGTCCCCCTCGTCCGAGTCCGAGTGGATCTGCCAGGGAAAGAGGGAGAGGGTGGGAGCAGGCTGGGGCCACGCTTTGCCCCCACGGGCAAGACCGCAAGGTGCCCAAGGTCCCCGCGTGATGCCCCTCTGCTCCCGCGGGACTGGAGAGCGGCACAGGGCACCACCAAGCAATGCCTGTGCGTGGGGGAAGGCCCAGTAAACCCAAAATCCAGCCCTGCCTGTGCCACCATACGCGCAGCGGATGACAAATCCTGCCAGTACCCACGCCACAAACCAAGGGACAAACCCCACCACTACATGGTTTGGAGATGCTGGAAAAGGGAAGGACAACTTAACAGCGCTCCAGAAAAAAGAGGCTTCCCTGTGGGCAAGGACCTGGGACCCTGGCAGTGTGGGATCACCTCTCCCAAGCTGCCAGCAGACCGGGGTGCAAAGGCAGCCCACCGCCGGCACCCGTCCCCCCCAGCCAGCCCGAGGCCCGTCCTCGCCACCAGCCGCTGCAGCCACCCTCCGCCTTCTGGGCAGCCAGCGCCGAGAAGCCTCCCCCCGAGAGCTCACGCGCTCGCTGCACCCCTGCACGGGTTCCTGCGGCGAGGTAACGGGGGGGACATGGCCCCCCACATCACCACCCCAGAGCCCCCGCCCGAGCAAAGCCTGCAGGAGAGCGTGGCAAACGACGCCTGCGCTCAGGGTGGGAAACAGCCCCTGGGGAAGGTGCTTTTGTAGCCAACCCCCGCTTCGTTTGCTACTGAAGACCACGTTTGACATTAGGAGAGGAAAGGGTGAACGGCAGCTCCTCACGGACAAGGAGCTGACTGGAATCCAGGCCAGACGTCCAGAGATAATTTTATTGGTGGCATTAAACTGAGTTATGAGGTTTTTACAATCCAGCCACTTATGAGAAATCTATTAACAGTAACTGGACAGGCAGGATGCGTCCTGACAGAGAGCAGCACCGGCATTAATTGGGACAATCCATAACAGAACGGGCCCCCGGAAAGGCTTCATCAGCCGCTTTCATTTGCTTCCTACAATTTCTGCTTAGAATCAGCAAAGTCGTGTGTCTCCCCCCCAAAAGAAGAAAAAAGCCGTCCATTAATCGACTAATGAAATATGAAAATGTTTATGGGCCATTCAATCTTCCAAACGGCAGTTCTATAATCCACCTTTCAGACATACAGCTCTACCAGCAAGAATTTATACCAGAGCTGCCTCTTTTTTATGATGCCTTCATTATATTTGTCTTGTTAGATACAGTTTATATATTTATTTCATGAGTGAGGGGCCTACGCGTTAGACAATTTAATGCATTTTACACAGCATGCACATATTACTGCCCATGTTGAAACGTCTCCCAAGGCTTGCCTGGGAAGGAGACCTTGGCTCAGCCAGCAAAGGGGGCTGCGAGCCCGGCGGCGCTCCGGGACCACCAGGCTCGGCCGCAGACCTGCCGGGGCCGCACCCCTCGGAACGTGCCGGCAGGGATGGCCCCCGGGAGCACCCCTCCCCGGCGATCCCGCCCCCCCCTCCCCGCTGGCTGCCCCCTCCGCTTCGTGATCCTCCCCCCGACGCTCACTTCCCCGCTGCTAGAGATCAAGCGTTCCAGGACCTGGTCCATGCGGCGCAGGTAACCGAACCCCGCGTTCCTCGGCTGACCACCAGGCGCAGGGCTAGCCATCAGGGCAGGGATTAACCACCCAGCACCCCTCCCAGAACCACACCGAGCTCTCAGCACCTCCTCTTCACGTGTCTGCTCATCGCCGACTGCTCGGAGCAAACGCCAGCATCCCTGCAAACTGGAACGCGAGGAAGAAAAATGGAGCCTGGGCTCAAGGGGCTGCAGAAATTGATTTACAAGGGGCGATTAGAAGAGCTAAATCTGTGCCGCTTGGCTAAACAACAACTAATGGGGGAGGGCTGGAGAACAGACTGCAGGCGCCCAAGGGGAGACGCCGCAGGCCCCGGCCGCGTCCCAGCGACGCTTCCCCCCCGCCGCGTCCCAGCGCTGCAGCGGGCAGCTCGGGGAGCACCACGCTCCCACGCGGACCCGGGGACCCCCGCCGCCACTGGCCAGGGCAGGCGAGCGGAGCCGGGCAGCCCTGGCGCGGCGCAGACCCGTGCCGGCCCAGGGGCCCCACCGCGCCTTCCCCCGCGCCCCCCCAGGCCCTGCGCCCCAGGAGCGGAGGGGACCCCGCCTGCGGCCCAGCTCCTCTGCCAAGGACCGGAGCATCCGCAGCAGCCAGGCCCGCCCGGGAGGGGCACAAGAGGCCGATCCGATCAGTCTGTTAAACGGGAAAAGAGTTTCCTCATCCTAAAAGGCTACAGACCAGGAATTTTACGAAGCCATTAATTACTTACTAATAATTAAATGAAAATTAAATGTGAACAGTGGTGCACATTCCTTATTAAAAGCAATTAAACAGAAAGCACAGATACACAAATAAAAAATGACTCTGGGGCTGGAAAAGAAAGAAAATCAAATAAAAACTAGCCCGTAATAAAGGCGCACTCTGTTTGCTCCAACTCATAAAGCCCGAGTTCATCAATTTTCTTTAAATATTAGCAACTTAATTAAATCTGCCTTTTTCCCTTTAATCCTCTCCTCTATCTAAAATAGATCTGTCCACATGCAGAAGTTTGTAACTAGTGCTGACCCCATAATTCTATTTAAAAAACCCAAAGAAATCCACATCAAACTGACAGCAGCCTCAGGGGAAATTACAGTTCAGAAGAAGGATTAAGCTGGAGAACCCAGATTTTATGGAAATGGTATCGGCCCTTCAAAAAGCACATGTAGGTGTGCAAGAGGCATCCAGGGAGCGCATGCCCCAGCTGCGCCGCAGGGCGCCGTGGGTCCCCAGCGCAGGACAGCTCCCGGACCCACGGGCTGTGCCACGAGGGGTGGCGCTGGCCCGCTGCCCGGGGAAGCCAGGGGCCACCCCAGCCCCAGGCGGGCACCCCCGCTGCTCCCATCCCCAGGGAAGAGCCGGGCCCCGGGTCGCTCTCAGCCCTCGGGAGCGATATTCACAGGAATGGTTTCAGCGAGGCTGGCTGTTTATTCTGGGCGGGCGATGCAGCGAATGGTGTGGAAAGGGGCTGTAAAATGGGTTGGTTGTAGGTTCCCGGGCTGGTTTCGGAGATGAGGCGGTTGCTAGGCTACCTCTGGAGTTTGACAGGGCCTGATGCTCCCGGTCGCTTCCCAGGGGAGCTGTGAATTAGCTGTAACTACATTGAGCATCGCGGCGGAAGAGTGCGGCTTTCGAGTGTCTGCTGGAATGGACACAAATCACCACGGAGATCCCGGCTGGCCCCTAGCCAAAAAGCCCATTTCCAAGCCTCCTCCAGACTCATGACCAGACGGCTGAGGCCATCAGACAGCCCTGCTGCACGAGCTCTTGGGTGCTTTCCTTTGGGGAGAGCCCACGCCCCCACCGGGCAGCTCTGGCTGGCTTGCAGCACGCTCCTCTGGCTGGTCCCCACTACCAGCACTGCCTGCATCCATACACAAACACCGCATCCTCCCAGCGCATGGGAGCCACATGGCAGCTCCTCCACAGCTCCCAGAAGACGACAAAGCCCAGCAGGCCCAAGGCTAAACGCTCCTTCAGCCTCAGGACACCGGGAGCGGAGGGAGCAGAGGTCCACGTCCAGGCTCCCCCGCGCCCCAGGAGGTCACACGCCAGGGAAGCAGCGGGTTCCCGAGGACAGAGCCAGTCCTGCCCAGCAGGGCACCGTTCTCTGCCAGCAGCCCCAGGTTTGCTGGCACTCCTCTCCGCAGGGCGCGCAAGCAGTGGCAGGAGCCAGGAAAGCAGGAATGGCCGCCCCCTTGCAGAGAGGGGAGGCTGCTGGAGGCAGACCAGGGCTTTTCCAGCACGGGGAGCCCAGCACGCTCCAGCGACCGCCATCGCACCCTCTCACAGCAGGGCGGGATGCGCTGCTTAGAGCAAGCCCGAAACCTCTCCGTGCCCCTCCCTGAAGTCCATCGGTGCCACCGCCTGCGCGCAGCCCGGCGAGGGCCTGGCGGGGAGCAGCGGCACAGGCCTGACGGGCGTAGCTCCTGGCCAACCATCTGGCCCTCAGAGCCCCCCCGAGCCCCGCACACCCACACCAGGCACCTTCCGCACCACGCTGCGCGGGCCAGCCCGAGAGACACAAACCCTGCGCCGAGCTCGCTCTGGGTACAAGCAAGAACAGGACTGGTGTGCCACAACCAGCGTGGGACACCTCCCCCGGCAGCCCCAGCCTGCAGACAGAATTGGCTAGGAAACAGCTCGCTGTGGCCCGCAGGTCCGACGGAGCACAGTCCTTCCAGGAGCAGGAGGGAGCCACAGGCAGGGGCCCCAAAACAAGACCCAGCACATTATCTCCGCGGCAGAAGGGCTGCAGGACCAGGGATGCCAGGGTTGCACCTACGGCGGCAGCTGCTGGGGCAGGGCGGCCCCTAACGCCACACACAGCAGCACCTCGGCTCCCACCACGCGGCGGGGACCAGCAGGGCCAGGCGCCCGCCCTGCCATCCTCGCCCGGTGGTGCATCTGCTCCAGCCCAGTGTGCCCTCCCACAGAGACGGGGCTGAGCCCTCCCCACCGCCCCGCAGCACCCAGGGCTGCTCCCCTTCTGGCACCCACCCCAAACGCCAGGGGAACCCAGCACACAACTGGAAGAACACAGAAGTGAACCCCGGCGTGGTCCTCTGGGAGCACCTCAACCCCACCACCCCCCAGCGGGGACGGAGCGGGCTCCTGGCCATCCCCCCCTCCACAGAGTCCTTCTCTAACCAGGCCCCACCAGCGACCTCCACGCAGGACCTCTCTCCCCTGGCAGGCTCGACCGAGCTGCCAGCACGCCCTGCTCTGCCGCTGGCCACGCAGACATAGGGATGCCCTAAGCCCCACGCCTTACCTTCCCCACGTACAGCGGCTCCGTGCCCGTGTACTCCTCCACCACGAAGAACTGATTCCAGACCCAGCCACGCTTCACTCGCCCGGTGGCCAGCAGCGCAGGGTCCCCGGGCTGCCCTAGGCCAGGGCCCTCCACCGCAGTGCGCATGGCCCAGGCCCCCAGCTCCTGGATGGCGCAGAACAGCAGCAGCATGGTCCACGAGAAGCCCTGCAGACCCTTTGCCATTGTACTCTAGGGGCCTGCATGAGCAGTGGCTTCTGGACAGGCAACTAGCATCCTTCAGGGAAGAGGAGGAGGAGGAGAGTCCACACTAGCGGCGTGGGGCTCGCCGGGCAGCGCAGAGCATCCCCACCCCTGCTGCATGCCGTGTCCCGCGGCCGGAGCACTCCTGTCCCAGCAGGCTGGAGTCACATCTGTGACAAGAGGCGCCCCGGCGCGCCCGCTGCTAGCACGGGAGCGGTCAGTGCTGGTGCCTCGCAGGCTGCTCCTGGGTCTCCAGAGAAGAGTCTGGCAGCTGGCATTTGTCCCTGGGGACAGAGCTGCACGGCTCCGTGCTCGGCTGCCGCCGGTCTCTCTCAGCCTGCTGCCCACCCCGCCAGCGAGCAAGGAGCGCCGCAGCGGTGCGCGGGGCACGGGCACCCACGATCGTCATTCACAGGAAGCAGTGGGAAGCTTTTCCACATACGGTTTCACAGAGGAGTTAACAGGATGAGCTGCTGTGGCCAACGCCCGCCTGTCCTGCGGTGGCCCCGGACTACTGCACGAGGGGTCTGGCAGCGCAGGCGCCTGTGCCGCACAGGCAGGTCACAAGCCCGTTTGTAACTCCAGTCTGCGGGGGGGGGACATCCCAGCACCTGGCGAAGGGTCCTTTGCCCAGCTGATGCCGGTCACTTCCATCCTCTGCTGGCTCACGCAGGGAGGCGCAGGGAAGCCGGCGGCATCCCCGGGAGCCTGGAAAAGGCCAAGGTGTTAGTGCTGGTGTGAAAGCAGGGCTCCGTGCCCCCGCCGCCCCTGGTCAGCATCCCCCACCCTGCCCTGGGTGCCCCACCATAGAGTCCAGAGCCACGGGTCCTGCTAGAGCAGGGACCCTGGAAGGGAGGGCAGCGAGCGGCAGAGCTCTCATCGCTACGGACACTCGCTCCAGCAGGGACTCCGGGACCCAGGAGCCCCGCTGTTCCCCCACGGAAGGGGAATGGGGCCACGCTCCGCACAGTCTCTCAACAGTCCTAGCAGTTCAGCACAGGGGCAGCTGGCAAATATTTCCCAAAGCACCCAGTTTGCTGCTGTTACTTCTGCGTTTGCCTGCCTGGGCAAACACTTAGAGAGAAACACGCGGCATTGGCGCCAGGCATCGCTGCACGCCGCCTGCCGACGGTTCACAAGCAGCGTGTCGTGCAACGTGCACAAATCCACACACGAGGGCTCACACTCGTGTTCCACCCCACACACAGCCAGGGGTGCTCACGCAGATGGGCACGCTCTTTTGTCCGTACCTGTGCATCGTTTGGGTGCACACATGCGCTTTCCCGCCCACGTACACCCGCTATATTCCACACACATGCACGTATCAGCTGTCGCACGTGCAAGCCCTGTGCACTTCACGCTCCAAGGAGCGCAGGGTCTCCAGGGTATTTTTATGTTGGCAATCGTGGTGCAGAACCACTAACATTCCTCCCCGCCCCTCCTCCCTGCCAGACCGTTGGTTATTACGACCTCTCCACACCGGCCGCGTGAGTGGTTGGCAGTGGCCTGACCCCCTCTTGCAGCCAGGCCTCCCCACGCAGAAGCCGTTCCTGCCACTGCTCCTGAAGGGCCAGCGACTCCCGCCACTCTGGCGAGAACCCCCGTCACCAAACGTCAGGATATTTGGCATCCGAGGCTGTACCGAGGGAAGCGGGATGACCCGTAGATGGGTGACAGACCGAGCTGTTCCTTCCCCCTGTTAGAAGCCTCACGGGGTAACGCGACCGCAGCCTTCATCACCCAACCAGAGCTGTAAGGGTCCCCACTCTGGGGCACGGGGCGGAGGCTGCCCCACCTGCAGCAGGCTTCGGAGCACTCAGGGTGGCAACAGCAGGACACATCCAATCTGTTCTATCGTGCTTTCGTGGGTATCTGGGTGATACCCTTAACAAAACATAGCGCGCCACTGCCACAAGCAGCGTCTCCCTAATTTCTTACATCTGGGAAAACTGCGGCTATTTTAGAGTAAGTTCCCCAGACAGCGAGAACAGCGTTGATGAACCGAGCAGCGCACGCTGTGCCAGAGCAGGAGCTTCAGGCCAGCACCCAGGGCAAGGGGTAAGCGCAGGAAGAACACCCTACCCAGCATCTCTGCCCTTGCCTCTCTGCAGCTCTTTCGCAGGCAACACCTCCAGACGTGTCCCAGGTCCAAACAGAAACGGGCTGTGCCTGGTAAATGCACAACAAACGGTCCGTTTGCACGTGTCCTCGGGGACTGCTGCATTAGCAGGGGCCCTTGCCAGCTGCTGAAGCCTCCCACTCCGCCCACCCCGACAACACCCTCTCCTCGCCATCCAGGCTGCTCCGCGCCGGTTTACAAAGCCCTGCCAGAAGCCTGACAGGGCAGCAAGGCCACTGCCAGAGCGCAGCTCTGCCACCACCGAAGACCTCCTGAAGATGCGGGGAGGCTGGAAGCCAGCCCGCCCCACGGCGCCAACGTCCGCGCGCAAGGGCCCTGAGCTGGCAGGGAGGCAGCACGTGGCCCTGGCTGCCCCCGGCGCTCCGGGCACGCAGCTGGCGGGCAGCATCAACACCGGCTCCGCGAGGGCAGCAGGAGCCGTCCTCCTTCCCCTCGTCGCACCATTTCTCACCCGGTGGCAGCTGCGAGCCACCCGTGTCCTCCGTGACCCGACGGCCCGAGCCCCGTGCTGGAGCCAGCCCCGTACGCCCGCAGGGGTGGCGCTGCTCCTCGTTCAGAGACAGGCACCGTGCCTTTTCCGCCACCCGTGCCAGAGTTACCGCACGTAAATGGAAGCGGCTAAATCCTAAGCAGTATCAACAAGCCAGTAAAAGCAGCGATTTGAATGCACACACTAAAGCAAGGCAGAGAGGAGGAAGCGAGGGCAAAAGATGCCGCAGTGGGCGAGCAGAGCTCCAGCAGAGCCGCTCCGCGGCTGGCGGGCGAGCTGGCCCGCAGTTCCCAAGGCAACTTGCTCAGCCCTGTTGCATCGGAGCACTCCGCAGAGCAGCCACGGCCAGGAGAGGAGAGTCCCGCTGAGCACGCAGGGGCTGGGCTGCCGTTGCTGTGGGAACCACAACCTCGCGTTTAGAGCCCCAGCCATTACGCTGCCTTTTACATTTAACGTATTTCTCATCTTGCTGCTACGTCTGAACTAATGCGGTTTGCTGGCGGCTGCCTCACGTGTCCAAAGTTCAGCTCCGCGCAGCTGAGCTGTTTGCACGCCCTTCCTGCGGGTCGCAGCGGAGGCGGCGCAGCCCAATCTGCCTCGGTGCACCCCCAAGACACTCGGGTCCCAGCCCGCAAAGCCCATCTATAAAACCCACTGCGAGCTCCGGCCCTGGGTACGCAGAGCCCCCTAGAAACACCGTCAGAGAGACACGTCTGTGGCAAGGCTCGTTGCCACAAACTGGATTCTTCTCCACCCAGGAGCTCTCAGGCTGTTCCTCTTTGTCACAGCTTTGGGCCGCACTGGGGTCAGCGCCACATCTCTCCTCAGCACGCACACCTTTCCCTCTGGCTGTCACATCACAGACCGCTTCCAGAGGCAGGGGGCCCGAGAGCCCCAGGTCCTGCTTGTGCCCTGGCAGCCGCCCGCCTGCGCTGCAGCAGGGTTCCAAGTCTGCCAGGCGCCACGGACGGTCCCACCCCCGGGAACCAAGCCTGGCACAGCACTCATGCCCCCGTGTTACTGAAGACCTTCCACCAACAGCTGGAAGCGCCACTTCTCTCTGCCAGAGGCGAGCAGCGGAGCCATAAACAGCTACTGGGGGCTGCTGGTGTTGCAGCCAGAGCCGGCCCGCAGCGCGGCAGCGGCGTGCAGCAGCGGCGTGCGGCTGCAGGTGCGGCCCCGCGGCAGCGTGCCCGGGCGATGCCGGGCCAGGCAGGCTGGCACCCTCGCGGCGGAGTGCCCTGCGCCCAGGGTGATGCCCTCCCGCCTGCTGCTCTGTCATCCCCGCTTCCCAATTATCAGCACAGCTCCCCCCCTCCCCACAAAAGCTTGTGCAGTTTGTTGGTGTGTACTTGGCACAGCCATACTGTACATCATGTTGACAGTAGAAATTACATCCTGAGCTTATGTTTTACACCGTGCTCTGTCAGAACTCACCGCAGCCCAGTGATCAGGACAAATTGAATAGCATCCCGTCCATGTCAATATTTATTTCATTTTACAAATGCAGGCTGATGCGGGGGAAAGCAGGCAGGGGGAGGGGGAAGACGCAGGCAGGCACCAGCACACAAAGATAGCACGGCCCAATACATCGCAGCCCTGCACCCCCAAGCCGTACCACTGCTGCAGCCCCGGGAGCCCCGGCCCCAGCCCGGGAGCTGACGCAGCGCTCCCCGTGCCTGCAGCGGTGTCAGAAGGGCTGCCACACCAGTACGGCTCCTCGGGACTGGACATAGCGCAGAGCTCCCCGCCGGCTACGAGAGGCGCGCGGAGCGGAGGGAGCGCCCGCCTCCCCGAGCCCAGCCGGGCACCTCCGGGCAGCCACACCGACGGCCTGCACCAGCATCGGGGCTGCTCCGTCTGTCCGGAACGGCCACAGGGGTGCTACAAAAGCTTCTGGGGAGTAAAGCAAGAGTAAGGCACTGCTTGTGCCACCCTTGGGAAGGCAGAGCCACAGAACAAACAGCAGGCACAGGACAGGAGCTCCTTCGAGCTCAGGCCTTCTCCTGCTTTCCCATGGGATACCCGCACCCTGAAAGACACAAGAAAATGGAGGCTGCAGCAGGGACATCACTGGCCAGAGACAATAGCTCCGTCCTGAGGCCTGTGGTCCTGGGCACGGCCCTCATTGCTCAGTTAGCTGCCTGCAGAATGAGTTCAAACTGGGAGTATCTGTTACCCAGCTCCAGCCCTGCCACCCAGCCAGGACAAGGGAGGAGCAGACAGCAGCGCGGCAGGGGCCATCTCCGGGGAAGGGCTGCCAGTTGCTTCCAGCACCTGCATGCAGAAGCCCAACCTCACAGCAGAAAACTGGGAGCTTGTGGACTCCTATGCTGCTGGACAGTTGCTCCCCACCGGCTTCCCAAGGGCAGAGCACGCAATGACAAAGGGGGCTGGGGAAGAGCTGCGGCACGCCTGCATCCCCAGGTCTGCCCTGTTGGTCTGGAGCTGGCATCTCTCACACCGCAGCCACGAGGAAGCCGCGTTGGTCCAGCACTGTTCTGTCAGCTTTGGCACCGAGCACAGCTACTACACAGGGAGGGGGGCGAGGAGAGCACAGGGAGATGCAAGAGGCAGGTTGGAGATGGACGTAGAGCACAGGCACGGCCTCGTCAGCGGTTTGCCGTGCTGCATCCAACAGGCAGGAACACAGCATCTTTGGAGACGACCCAGGACAGGAGTTAGGTGGACAACAGCTCCCAGTGAGCAGCCAGACACGCCTCGCTGTTGGAGCGGCAAGAGCACAGCTTCACACCAGCTCCTTCCCCAAACACACAAGTTATCTGGAGACTCTCTGCAAACGGCGGGGCAGACCTCCAGCACCAGCCAGGCCCCTCCGTTCCCTGCCCCGCACCTCGGGACCCCAACGTGCCTTTACCCGAGAGCGCAGAGGGTGAGCCCAAAGGGCAGCTCTGTCACCTACTGCGTGCAGCAATACCAGCCGAGACCCGGGAGCTCAGCACAGGGTCCGGCACCATCCACGTGTGCCAGCTGCGGGAGCGGCTGAGGCCACGTGCGAGCACAACAGCAGCTCTGGGGACCAGGCTAGTGCCAGCTCAGAGTCTGCATCCACAGGAGCCCACCCGGCCTCACACCTGAGAACGCGGGCGACGTGGCAGCCCAGCCCAGACCGACCTCGCTGGGAGACGGGGCAGCAGAAATCCTGCGGTTACTTCAACAGCAATTCTTCTCTAGCACTGCCTACAGCGCGGCACGCAGTGAGCAACCACATCTCCTGCTAAACAGAACTCAAATCCACTTAATGCTCCCCCTTTCCGGGAAAGGAACAGGCTGGCTAGAGCACGCCCCCAGTATCTGTGTTGTGGGGGTAATACAAGCATGGCAAGGCTGCTGCAAAGCGTTAAGATGGTTCATAATCTCCAGGCCTAGGGCTAAGACATGAGCTCAGGCTCTCTGGAGCTCGCTTTCTCTACTGGATATTGTAAGACAAGATGAGGCAAAGATGCTTTTTTTTTTTCTTTTACAAACTTCTCCTCAAAATGTAGAGACAAGGGAGGTGGCAATCTTGCCGGACAGAAGACGCTATCCACTCCAGACTAGGTC
This sequence comes from Butorides virescens, assembly GCA_017310255.1. Taxonomy (NCBI): domain Eukaryota; kingdom Metazoa; phylum Chordata; class Aves; order Pelecaniformes; family Ardeidae; genus Butorides; species Butorides virescens. The sequence continues at coordinate 63,955 of JADKXX010009619.1, read as the reverse complement.
ACAAGGCAAGTGCATCACATGCACGCGCCCAGCATCCCACACGCTGCCTCTGCCAAGGCACCACCAACCACACCAACCCTGTGGCCAAGCACTCCCCTCTGTCTCCACAACTTCCCACAGCTCCTTCCTAGCATCCAAGAGGCATTTTACGATCACCCCTTTGGGCTGGACAACGGAATAGTTGGGGCATCCAGCCCTCAGCCCTTCAGGGAGAGCTCTGCAGATTTAAAACACTGAGGACCAATGCCACAACCTGCTCCAATTCCCCCCGCGCCACGGCAGTACCTGTAGCCACAATAAACACGTGCCTTCGGCTGGAATACATTAACATGTGTTGCAAATTCTGTACGGGACATCAGCAAAGGTGCGGGATGCCCACTCACATCAAGGTGGATTATGGTCGTAGCCACTGCACCCCGAGTTCCCATCCCATAGCAGATCACATCAGTGATGCAGCATTCGAGGCGCAACGTTGGGATAAAACAAAGCTGGACAATGTGTCGCAGTACTGTGGTGCCACAGACGGCAACTGCAGGCAGGCCCTCACCACTGCGAGCTCCGGGACCCCCACAGCGTCCCTCTGGTGCGAGGGATTCCGCAGGAGGCACGCTCTAATCCAGCGTCCTTTCCAGAATCTCCACGCATTTCGCCAGTCAAGCGAGAGATGGCTAGAGACACCGAGCTGGGTGGCACAGAGCATCACGGCACGTGCCGATGCTGGAGATAAGCAGCCAAGGGATTCAAAACCGTAGGGGCTTTTGAAAGAGGATATTTAAATTACTTTTATTTTTACTTAATGCAGCGAAAGGCCTGTGGAGCCACAGTTACATGAATGTGTCCCGAGTGCAGGTCCAGGCTGTGCAAAGCAATATTCGATAGCAATCTGCCTTTCAGCAAGTCTTCAGCCCTAATACAGAGCACAGAAAGCAGCAGATAAGGATAAAATCAAGTTCTCTCACTAATGTCACCCCAGCTGCGGCTGTGCCAACAGGGCAGAAAGCCCATTACACTTACTAAAACTTTAGTCATGCTTGTTCGTGAAGTAAGTCTCCAGGTTTTCTCTTTCTGTTTCCTTGGAATTACTCACCCAGCAGGGGACTTCTTCCTCTGCTTTTCTTCTCAGAGAAACCTGCATACAGTCCAGGTAACGTCGCTTTCCCAGAGGAATTTGTACCTACGCAATGCTCGGGACTGTGTGACTAAACAGCCATTTTCTCCCTTCTTTTTAAGTTGCTTTAAGTTTAATTATTGCCCCCTTTGACGCTGCCTTGAGAAATTCCAACAGAAGAGCGCAGCAACTGCCCGAGCAGGAGCCATTCGCAGCCTTTTGGCTTCTCACGTGCAGTCACTTTCTGCTGTCAGACGCTGGGAGGAACAGCGGTTGTCAAAGCTCTCACACCAGCATTGTTTGGAAAGAAGTCTTTTCAAAGTTCAGGAGATTTTTTCCTCCAAATCCTCTTTGGTCCAAGTTTCAAAGAAATTTTAATTGCAAAGAAAATCTCAAAGTCTGCCTTGGGGAAGAGGGTTTTACAGCCATAACGGTCTCGCTCTGCAGCAATTCTTTTCCAAATATGGAATTTTCATGCCTTGTCTACGTGAATACAATACTTTTAATTTGCCTTTAAAAACAATCTTTGAGAGGAGGTAGAAGCAAAGGCATCTTCCTGCGGTCCTGAATGCATACACGATTCCCTCTGCCCAGGCCTGGGAGAAAGCAGCTCCAAGCCAAGGAGGAGCAGAAAGCACGGGGCCGCTCTGCGCCCAACTCGCCTGCAGCCGGGGCGGGGGACCGAGCAAGCTGCGCCAGCGAGGCCAGCGCACCCGCACCCAGCCCCGGGCGAGGAGCCAGATGACCACGGCACTCAGGAGGCTCTGAGCCAGGCAGAGCAGACGGCCTCCAGGACGAACCGCTGTCCCCGCTGTCCCTGCAAAAGCTCTGCCTGCGGGCGCCAAGGAGGCACGCCAGGTAGATGGGAGAAGCCGCAGCCCCAGGGAGGATCGCTGTCCGTGGCCAGAGCCTGGGAACTGCTCGGCCCCAGAGACAGCAGCCGCTGCCCTGCTGTGCCATTTGCGGTTTCCCCCTTTCCGAATTTTGCCCTCCAAGCCCTTGAGCACAGCAGGTCCCTTCCTGCCATTCAGCACGGGGATCCAAGGGCTTGCACGGCCCATCCGTCACGCACGAGCTCTGCCAGCACCACGCCGGTCCCTCCTGCTCCCCGGACATTCCCGTTGCTCCCCTCGGGATCCTGCTTGCTGCACGCAACACCCTGCACTGCTGCAAAGGAGCTGCAGCAGAAGGGGCTTCCCTCCTGCCCCCGAGGGGAGGCCTCCCCGGCCTCACAGGTCCCCACTCAGCTCCGGAGGCAGGAGCCTCTGACCCTCAAGGACAACAGCACCCGCTGGCACCGGCCTCTCCCTCCCTCTCTGCCGATTCGGTGCAGGGCTGCAGCCTGGGTATCCAGCAGCCCGGCGTACCCCCCCAGCCCCGGCACAGCCGGACACACAGACACTGGCAGGGAGCAGAACATCTGCAGCACCAGCTCCTGCTGCCGCCCCACCGGCCCGCGCATGGGGAGCGCTGGCATCGCCGACCCAATGGGAGGGGCACGGCTGATCCCAAGGGATGATTCCAGTCTCTCCCGTGAACCCAAACTGCCTGAAGCGTTAGCAAAAAAGCAAAACAAAGCACTTGAGCACTCAGATATGGCAGGGCACGGCGAGCCTTTCCTTTGCAAAGCTGCACGCTGCTGCGCACGCTAGGGCCCACCGATTGCTTCAGTGGGGAAAGGAAACGCGACGCATCCACCTGGCTTCCCGAAGGCTTGTGAACAGAATCGCTAACAGAGGCAGAAGAATCGGCGTTCTTGGCTGCTGAGGGGAGACAAAAAAAACCAAGAGGGGAGACAAAAACAACCAAAAAAAAAGCTGCCCCATTGCCACAAGCCCAAATCTGATACAAAAACTGAAAGGGAAAAAACAAACGAGTTCAGTCGTGACCTGGCAAAGAATGAGAAGAGACCCCACAGGGAAGCAAAATCCATAATCAGAGGAGATTATCTTAGTCAAGGCTATTGCAAGAAACATCTGAAGAACGGGATGAGCCAGGGGACTGGCCAAACAGGACCGGAAAGTCAGTGCCAAACCGGCACCAACAGGCAGGTGAAGCTGAAAGCCAGCTCGTGAAGGAGACCCTGTCTCCAGCTGGGCAGGAGGACACGGTGACACCGCTGCCCCTCCAATGCCTGCCTGCAGCAATGGACACTGGCCCAGCCACCACACGTCCTGCACATCCTCGCCCCAGGCTCGGCCCCACGGGCAGAGAGAGCCCCCGAGATCCTTTGCCCTCACAGGCCGAGGGTGAGCGGTGCCGATCACGGGAAGGCGTCCGCAGCCGCCGCAGCATCTCTGTGACAGCGGCTGGGCTGGACAGAGTTCCTCCTGCTGTGGAGAGAGCACGCCAGGGCTCGGAGCAGGCCTTCAATTTTAGGATCTGGATGGATAGCCGCATCTGAAAGTCTTCCCCTTACCAAGCCCCATACGGAGTCAGAAGTTGCATTCCCGACACCCTTGCATCTTCTACGCCCCACTACCTCGAGAGGAGCCAGAAACGCTCCCACGCAGCAGGGCAGGGAGCCCCACGAGCCTCCGCCACCAGCACCAGAGCTGATCCCCGTGGCACAGCCCAAGGACACACAGGAGCCACCGTCGCTCCCCTCCTTGCCTCCTGCTGCCACTCCTTTGGCCTGGAGGCCAGCAGAAGGGACAGGAACGGAAAGGCACGAGCACCAGACTGCCCAAAGAGGGCGAGCAGAATCAAGGCTGATAGCCCAGGTAAGTGGGCATCCGGATAGGAGTTAAAGGACAGATTAAAATAAAAAAACAAACCACCAAGACATCGCAAAATGGAATTCTTACACTTTGACAAACGTGGAGGGGACTGGGTTCTTTTAAGCAAATGTTTGGCAGAGGCATGAATTATTTATCATTCAATATTGTGTGATTAAATGGAAAATTGAAGTTGTTCACAGCTTGCTTGTCTGCAACAACTTTCCGCCTCTAGTGAAAGCCTCCCCAAATTCCTACCGAGAGTAGCATGTGTGTATGACACCGAGCCAGAAGGGTTCAAAGGAGCTCCCTTCCATTTGCAGCCCAGGGTTCAAGGTCAGGGTCAGCCCGCTGGTTCAGTAAATACCATGGCAGGTACACATCGCTTTCAGGAGGGTCTCACTGCTGCTCACCCTTCTTCCCTATACATTTAATCCTCTGGGCAATTTTGTCCCTGGAACTATCTCGGTCCTCGTGGCACCCCTCCTAGTAATTAGTCTCCTTAATGCCAATTTCAGCTTGATCTCTCATACTTAAGAAAACTGTTACAAGTATTTCCTTATTTTCAGAGGAGCTCATTACATAAGAATTAGAAACAAGACAGTATGATGGATAAGAAAATTGTTTGTGCAACAACATCCTGCCCAAGTCTGCTGCTCTGTATCTGCACCCCTCAGCCCCCGGCTGCCAGAGCTGCCCCCGTAGCAGCCGCGCAGCAGCCAGAGCACCACGCCGCGCACGTCATTCCCCGCCGCAGCCGCCACCGCCGCAGCCACCACTGCCCTGCCTAAACACAGGCACTTCTGGCGCGTGGAAGAGGGTCCAGCCCAAACCTTTCCACCCTCCAGAAGTTCCTGAGCGAACGCGCTGGGGAGAAAGGAAGGAATCTCGGCACCGCAGAATTTCAGGAACCTGAAGCTGAACGCTGCACAGCCTCACCCCCCTGGCAGGAAGCAAATGTGCTTCGCTGAGATGCAGCCTTGCTCAGAAAAATCCACCACGGCTGGCAGAAATCCCTGGTAGCTGTCTCCTACACAGGGAGCATGTTTTGGCCAAATCTATTTGAAAGTCTGTCTCCAAGAGCAGCACTGAGCTACCGCACACCCCCGGGGACGCCCAGAGCCCTGCGAGGTCCCCCAGGCCGCGCTTTGGGCAGAAACAGGCCAGTAACGAGCAGGCGTTCTGCAGAAAGGGCACCAGAGCGGCCTCCAGACGGTCACGCAGGCAGAGACGCACTGGAAGCAAAGCCCACCCCCCCCCCAAATACAGCCAGGAGGAACCGGACCCTCTGCAGGGCCCGGGCGCTGGGGCAGACGGGACCGGTCTCTAAGCCGTCCATCCTCACAGCTCACCGTTCACCAGCGAGCTGTAGATAAAGGCGCTCTCCAGCCTATAACTGACTAAAAGATTACGGCCTCCATGTAGGCAACTTGCAGACAACAGCAATAGGCCAAATCTTGCTTTTGATCATGAATGATCATTTGGAATCATTCGCTCCATCCTACCCCTTCGATCACCACCAGGAGCTTCTGATGATGCACAGCGCTTGGAGTCGCGTCCCTGGAGCCAGACCCTGTCCTGAGCAACACAAACCGCTGCCACCAGCGCTGCAGCTCAGCAGCCCACGAGCTTCTCCACTTCTCCAGGAGAAGCAGGCAGGGTTTGCCAGAAGCTGCTCGCTGCCTCGCACAGAGCCACGTACACTCCGGGTGCCAGCGCCTGGCACCCCTGCACGCTGCCAGGCGCCCGGGGGAGCTGCTGAAAGCAACTATTGGCCCCCAGGGGCTCGCCTGGCAGATTGAGAAGAAATTAGCACAGTGCTCTTGCATCCTCCTGCCCCGAGCCCTTCCTGCACCCGCAGCCCAGCTTCCCTGCTGCAGGAAGGGGCAAACATCGCGAGTTTGTGCCAAATCCATCAGCCAGGTCAGTGCTGGCCAAGCGCCCGTGGCCCTATCGAGCAGCGCTCACTGATGCTGCCAGGGCAAGCAGCCCAGTGAAGAGGATCTGCATGGAGACGGGGCCCCCCCAAAAAGCAGAGTGGCCCCTTCTCCCCCTCCTTGCCACAGCCCTGAACAGTTCCTCCCCCCCCCCCAGACACACAGCTGGGGGCAGAGGTGCCCCCATATCACAGCTGTGCCAGCAAAAACCAAGCAATGGACAGAAGAGGGCAGAGCCCCCTTTCCCTGGAGGGACCAGTCCCTCAGGAACGGGGCTGAGTCAGGATGGGACCCCCGGGGACAAGGACAGGGAGCCTGTCTCCCCCGGGGGCCCTGCGCAGCAGAACAGCTACACACGGCCGTACTACAGGCAAGGCTCCACGTGAATGCAAAACCAGGAGCCTTTAGCATCCTGCCTGGGAGAAGCAGGTTTTTGTACCCTTCCACGCCCGGTAAATTCTGTTCACAAAGAACAAGAAAAAAGGAAGTAAAAGCCTTAATAAATGCTGGAAGAGCTGGGAGCTCACACCAACTCCCAGCCCAGCCCAGCTCCGGGATAATCTAGGCAATAGTTTATTTTTTCTCTCCAGTATCATTTTCCCAGCTTGATCTCTACTGCCGCAGTATGATGGTTTCACCCCATTAGCCTTGCTTAAAAAAGTGATCCCAGGACTGTGAGTGTTATTGCCCACATAAATCAGGAGGCTTTGAATACGGAGCACCTTTAAATAAACAGCTGATGGAAGTGAAGTTCCGGGATCATTATTAATAGCTTTTCATTTCTGTGTCCGCTGTGCTGTGACATTCTTTCCCAGCAGAAGGCCTCCGCTTCCTACCCCCAGTACATCTGATCCCAGGAGTCCTCCAGTCACAATGAATGACTGTACCTTTGTGTTAATTGCGTAGCCCATTCCACAAACCGAATACTAATATAAACCCGCAGGAGGAGGGGAGCCTGCAGACCAGGAGCGATGGGACAGTTTGGAGAGGCATCCCAGCCTCGCTACCCTCCCCGGGCACAGGGCAGATCCCGGTCCTCCCAACGCAGCCCAGTAAACACCACGACACACGAGAAGGCCCTGCTCTGTCTGTCCTGTCTGCCAGGAGCGTGCCCTGCGCTGGCCAGCCCGACCCAGGCTTTCCCCACGCTGCCGGCTCCATCGCGCCGCTCCTACCCTCCGCCAGCGACGCCTGCCGCCCTCCGCATGGCAAACGACTCCCAGTCCGAAGGGATGCAGACCCTTGGAGAGGCAGCCGCCACCAAGCAGCCCTGTCAGCACTTACAGGTCTGGTTCAAAGACTTTTCTGACCAGATCCAGTTTATTTTTCCCTAGCGTACCTCGTCCAGGGAGAAACCCCTGCCCTCCTCCACCCTCAGCCTTGCGGGCTCTCCCGCGAGCTGCAGGCGGGCGCTCGGCCGCCCGGAGCCGGCGAGAGCTCTAAATGCCACGGGCAGATCTAAGGGCGGCGACAGCTAACGCTGGAGGAAGGCAGGTCGCCTGTACCCTCTCCGAGGGTGGCGAGCCTGGGGTGGGACCAGACACCTCATCGAGAGGGACCTTGGCCACCAGCTCTGGGGCCCCCCCCCCTCGCTGCCAGCGCTGACGCGCAGGCGCTGCCCGTCTGGAGTCCCTGAACCGCCGTGCCTACGGACGCGAGCAGAGCTGCTGTGTCAGCAAACGAGATCACCCCCCAGGTCTGTGGCTCGGAAGAGAGACCAAGTTTCTCCTTTGTGCAGATACATCAGGAAAGACCCTTCAAAGCCCCAAAGAGGAGGAGATGGTCCTGCTGGTGGCCAGTCCCCATACAGCCACGAAAGTAAGCGCAAGCGGAAAGGCTCCACAGCGGCCAACGGTGCCCAAGGGGCTGACGTGGCCTTTACAGCTCCCTGCTCTTTCTGCCCTTTACTGCAGGGAGACAAGAACCGAGGGTCCTCCTGCTACATCCCCCCCCCCCCCCCCCCCGTTTCATTTTACTGCTCTTGAGTAACGACACCACATACAGGTCGTGCTGCTCCATGAGAACACACGGGGTAAGCAAATACGCCCAAAGAGCCTGTTGCTTCAGTGACCTTTGCTGCGTACGAATCAAAAAGGCTGTGGACGGCAGCGAACGCCAGGAACAGGCGATGGGTTTTGGCTTTACTGCCTGCTGCTTGCTCTTTCCCAAATCCAGTTCTCAGCAAGGAGATTTGGGACACAAGCACCGGCACAGGCGTAACAAAAGGTTCACCTATGAGAGCGCCAAAGTGGAAGCAAGCATCGGAAAACCGCCGCATGTGGCTGAACAAAGCTGAGAGACCACTACAGACAGGATGCACATTTCTTGGAGGACTTCAAGAGGAAAAAACCAAAGTGTTAAATCCGTCTCCTGATTTCAGAGCCCTTCCCTAGCTAGAGTCTGAATCACTGGTATCATGATGGACTGGCACGGCAGAGCCACGTCCTCCTGACAAATCAGCAAGGACATCCTAGGTTTCTGGATGTGATTCTGAAAGCCAGGTACAGTATGAGCCTTCCCTCTGCAAGCAGCTGACCACTTTGCCAGGTGAAAATAAACAGATTCCTCCTTCAGCCCCTCCAGCGCTGTATCTGCAGAGTGTGGACCAGCATCCTGCAGTCACACAGGACCTTTAAGCACCTATGCAAAAGGAGACAGGCCCGGTGTGTCACGAGAAACGCTGCTTCCCAACCACCAGACCTCAGCATCCCATTGAAGCACCAGCTCTCAGCAGAGGCCAAATGTGCAAATTGCAGTTGAAAAAGAACATTTCTGAAAGCTCAAATCACATGAGCACAGCAGACCAGAATGGAATCCGCAAGTAGCTTCACTTTAATGTGACCACCAAGCCAATGGCACAATGAGGAGGGGACAGACTGGGAGCTCTGGGGACAACCATTCTGCTCAGCACAAATGATACAGGGAGATTAATTGGCCAATTCCTCAATCAGGCATAAGGGTTCAGGGCTTTGGTGTAAAACGCCATCAGACAAGACTGGCACCTTCACTTCTGACATTCCAGGGTGGACACGGGACACAGCACGGGGCCTTGTACAGGTCTTATTTCACAGCCTGGCCCTTGCCTCTGCTAGTCCTGGCAACAGCCGGTCCATGAGCATTTCTCTCTCCAGCACATGGGCTTTAAGGGGTCTTTCCTGATGAATCTGCACAGAGCAGGGACCTTGGGGTCTTGTACGTAGGTGCTAATGTTATTATTATCAAAAGGAATAAAGAGGGACATGGTGAAGTAAGAGGCAGCAAAGCAGCCCAGGGAACAAAGGGAGAAAAAGAGAGATTACAGCAGCAACAGGGAAGACAGAAAGGGAAGTGGACAAAGTGCGCGTGAAAGAATAGAGCCAAGAAGAGAGATGCATACACGTGAGCAAGTAGGATCGTGCTGGAACACGTGAGCATGCGTGCATGTGGGGGGGGGCACAGAAACCCACACGGGCAGGTACAGCCATGTGCAGCTCCGAGTGCTCCCGACCTGCTGCACGCCTGCAGCCTTGCACTGCTTCAGCAAGGGGCCTTCCCTGACACCCCGCTGCACAGGCAGGACTCCCGCCTCCCGCTTCACCCCATCCAGCACGCAGCCCAACAGCCACACGGTGCCGGTGACAGTGAAAGATCTTCACAGCCAAAGCAGCTGGCTCTGAGCACCCTCACCAGGAGGGCCCACCCTTTCCCCAAAGCAGTTCCATGCTTGGGAGGGGGAGAACTGGGGGTGTCTCTGTGTTCATGTGTGCTGCCACTTTCCTACATGCAAACACGGCTTTCTGCGGCTTTGTCCCCCCCACACTGTCCGTTTGCATCCTGCTCGCTCCGTCGCTACGCTGCAGACCCTTGCTCTTTCTCCCCTCATTCCCTGGGCTGTTTCCCTTCCTCCTCCATCTCCACGCTCCTCCCTAGCTCGCTTGATGACAGTCGGGTCGGAGCTCCTGCACACAGCCCCGACACCCCTCGCGAGTGCCCGAGCAGGAACAGGCCTGTCCAGAGCCCACCACCCCCAGTCCGAGCCCCCAGGTGCAGAAGTGCTGAAATCTGAATTGCACAGGCACCCTTACCCAGGCACGCTGCGCTACTCCCCTGCGCGAGGCATTCCCACACCAGCCTCCAGGCCCCCACCGCTCCTAACACCACAGCAGGCAAATATCGAACTGGCTGACGCCAACCACACCGAAGTCGACTGGGAGCACCGTGATGCCGACAAACACGCTCCTTCGTGTGTCCCCCACCAAATAACCACCCTTCTCAGGATACTGGGCTGGCCTCAGGCAGCTTTTGGGCATCCAAAGTCAAGCAGTGTCCAGCCAAAAAGCCATTCTCCCCCATGCTGGACTCCGAGCTGTGCACATCTCTTGCCACCCACCTCTGCCATCAGACCTCACAGTGAGCCGACACTGAAACTCACGCCTGAACGTGCAGTCACCGTGATTCAAAAACAGAATCATGAGACACGGCTGCCCTGAGCAGGGCTGACACCAAACCCTTGAGAGGGTCAGGATGGAGCCAGACACAAGCGCTGCATCCGTCCAGTGCTCAGCCCCCCGTGGTGGGGTGCACCAGAAGCATTAGCTCATGGCACAGCGTTCCTAATCTTGGTGCACAGACACAGATAGACCTCACACACAAAAACATAGCAGCTTATCAAATGCTTCATGCACCAGCTAGAAAAGGAGAAAGAAAAACTGCCATTGCTATTTCTAAATATACTTGGGAGGCACCAGATAGCACAGTGATGGACTAGATATAAAAAAAGATAGAGATGAATCTCCGTACCAGCCTTTGATGGCTCACAAGGGAAACACACGTGCTGCCTTGTGGAAGCCAGGACCAGACATTGTGTCCTACCTCTGCCTAAACCCAGCTCAGCCACGGTTTAAAGAAAAGGCCTTCCAGCCTGGTGCTTCGTGGTCCCTCCCTCTCATTTCTGTTTCACAGCAGACCGTTTTTCACAACCAAGGCAGTGCTTGGTATCAGCAACGCAGACTCAGCTGCAGGAGTTCGGGGACAGCCTAAGGTTTGGAAAAGGCCACCCTAGAAGCGCCAAACCTGACTGGGCCCCGTGCCCAGGAACCAAAGGGAGATGCCCAGCAGCAGCCACAGCCCCCCGAGAGCGGTCGCCGTCAGACCCTGCCCTGCCAGCTCCACCGCTGCGATGGACTGAGCTGAGCCCTGCTCCGGGACGCTGGCTTTCCCGCACCCGGCGGTGTCCCCCTGGCTTCGCAGCAGAAAGCGCGCCGGGCAGCATCACAGCAGCAGCGCGCCTCTGCCCAGGCAGCCTGAGCACCCCTTTGCCATCAGAGCCACGGCTCCCGCTGCGCGCCCAGCTCTAACCAGGGCTCTTTAGCAAAGGGCACCGGGCGCATTCCTACGGTGCAGGACCCCAAAGGGGCTCGCAGTAAAAGGTGTTTAACGGTCCCTGTGCTGGGTCTGGCTGGGATGGAGTTAATTTGCTTCACAGCATCTCATATGGTGCTGTGTTTTTTGTGACCAAAACAACACTGATAACATTAATGTTTTAGCTATTGCTGAAAAGTGTTTGCACGGCATCAAGGCTGTCTCTGTTTCTCACTCTGCGCCCTCCCATAAATAGGCTGGGGTGCACAGGAGGTTGGGAGGGGACACAACCGGGCGGATGACCCAAACTAACCCCATGCCACCGAATGTCATGCGCAGCAATGTTAAAGGGAAAGGAGGGAGTTCAGGGCAGGTAGCCACCTCTTCCTCAGGAACCGGCTGGGCATCCATCTGCCCATGGAAGGTGGTGGGTGTTTGCCTTTGCACCCCTTGTTTTCTGTTCCTTCTCTCTTCTTCCACTCCTCCTTCACTTATTAAACCATTTTTATCCTGACCCACAAGTTTTCTTGCCTTTACTCCTCCTTTCCTCTTCCCTTGTACCACTCGGAAGCAGGGGAAGGAATGAGCAAGCGACCATGCGGAGCTCAGCTGCTTCTGGGGTTAACCCACTGCAGTCCCAAAACACTTGGCAGCACCACTGCTGGCCACTCCACTGCCACAGCAGAGGCCCCGTACTCACGCTGTGTTGTGGTGTCACCCGGGGGGGCAGCCGAACAACACGCAGCCGCTTGCTCGCTCCCCCTGCCCTCAGTGGGATGGGGGAGAGAATCAGAAAAAAGTAAAGCCTGGGGGTGGAGAGAAAGGCGGTTTAATAAAACAGCACAGGAAAAGAATAACAGTAGTAATAATAACGGTAAGAGAATATACAAAACAAGTGATGCACGATGCAATTGCTCACCACCCACTGACCGATGCCCAGCCGTTGCTCTCCCCCAGCCAACTCCCCCCAAGCATGAGGCCCTGTGGTCTGGGATAGCCCTGGGGCCAGTTGGGGTCGGCTGTCCTGGCTGCGCCCCCTCCCAGCTCCCTGTGCCCCTGGCAGAGCAGGGGAAGCTGAGAAGTCCTTGACTAGGCTAGGCACCACTTAGCACCAACTAAACCATCAGTGTGTTATCAACATTCTTCTAGCACTAAATCCAAAACACAGCACTGTGCCAGCTACTAGGAAGAAAATTGTCCCAGCCGAAGCTAGGACACCCTGTTCCAAAGGCATTAGCCAGCACGCAGCAGCGCTGGCACAGTGAGAAGCTGCCACTCTCCTTGCACAACGCTTTGAGTCCCTCAGTCCTGGACGTGAGCTCACACCTCCTGTCCTGGAGCAGCCCAGCACCACCAGCTCACCCGGCTGCCATCAGGTCCCAGTGAAGCACCCCCACCCATCTCTACTTCACCAAAGCACATCACGCCTGGACCGATGGTTCCAGCATCCTTCCCAACCAGACATGATTCTCCCATCGCACAAAAATGTAAGCAGCTTTTTCAGACAAAGTCCATAAACGCTCACCTGCAATTACTACTCCAGCTAGGGAAGGTTCAGTGCCTGCGTCTCACCTCATGCCTCAATCACTTTGTGGCACCAAGGAAGGGAGCAGCAGCGCCTGCCACCACAACCGTCAGTCCTCTAGGCAGGACTAACAACGTCACCCTCCACAGCCCCAGCCCTGCTCGCAAGCTCTTCTCTGCCGTAGCTAATCCATTGCCAAGTCCTGGGCAAGGCAAAGCAAGGCCACGTCGGCATCTGCAGGGTCAGCCACAGTGCCTGGTCACTCACCCCGCAGTCCGTGGAGGCTCACGGTTGCAGCCCTGGCCTGTTGCGTGCCGGTAGCGCGCATGCTGCCCACCCGCCCAGCCGACCAAGGTGCTGGCATCAACCGCCACCAACCCTGCCATGGAGGCTGCTCAGGTCTAGGGCAGGCACCAGAAGCTGGGCCAGATCAAACCCATCCAAGGGTTCACCCGAGAGATGAACTGGAGTGGCAACGCAGAGAGGAGGAATTTGGGAAGGACACGGTCACTTCTCCGCCTCAGCGAGACCAGCTGAGCCCCTGCCCAGTGGAGGGTCCCGGTTCCAAGCTTATCGCTCACAGCACCTTTCAAATTAATTCGTTAATTGGCATGTGCATATGAAACAAGGATGCATGGCTCCCTCTGCCGGCACATGGCCCGAGCAGGAGCCCCACGCCCTCTCTCCTCTCCAAAAGTTAGGGAAAAGCCAGCCTGGAGCTGCCTCAGGGGCCCGGCGCTGGGTGCCAGCCCGGCCATGCCCCAGCCAGTCCGAGATCTGGCAGGGGAAGGTTCCCCATCCCCTGCGTGGCGGCGCGCCAGCAAAGGTGACGCTTGCCTTTGGACAGTATTGCTGGAGCAGGAGTTTTATTGCAAAAAATACCACACCACCGGGGAACAGCCCAGGAGGGCTATAGTAAATGGGCGTTCGGCTGACTTCTAAAGGTTTAGCAGGGATGTAATTTCTTAAGGACTCTGCTGATGCTCAGCTATTCCTACTTGCCTGCTATCAAAAGGTTCAGCTGTGTCTCGCAGGTGGGAAGGCAGCCAAGCTCAGAAGGCTGGTGAAGTCCAGCGCCTGAAGGAGCCCCTCACCTGTACGTCCTCCACCCTCCAGTGAGAGGGGAAACAACTCCCCCCCCCCCCCATGCACAACACCATCACCAACAGCCACGTGCCCCATCAGAGTTGTAACAACAGGGCAGAAAACATGTTTTCACACTGTTAAAAAATGGAAAAATAGTGAAACTCTAGAAGGCTGCAAGGCCAAGGGTAACTCTGGAGTTTGGTACCGGGTCAGGGAGGACAGTGCCCCGTCCCACTTTTAGCATGTGCCCATCTCAAACAGCTCCTCTCTAGAGGGTAACAGGGTGCTGGCTGTGGGGAGGAGGAGGTGCTCGGAGCTTAGGAGCCACTTTTAATGACAAGGATTACTGGAGAAACAGCATTTTGGGGATTTGGGATTCCAGGAAGCAGCTGCAGTAGGAGCAGAAGAAGATAATCCCAGTGTGACAGACAGAGATGCAAGGAAGCGGGACTGGAGAAGGGCGTGCAGCATCCCCAGGCACACGCAGAAGCTGCTGTCTTGCACAGGGCATCCCACACAGGGGGAACAGCCAAAACACAGCAGGGAGAGGCTGCCAGAAAGAGGGCCTGGCCCAGGGCTCCGGCACCCTTCTGTCCTGGGATGGCGAGGGTTTCTAAGCCCCTGGGAGCAGCCAAACCTTTGTCTGTCCTTCCTGACTCTGGCCCATGTGGGGACTCAGACCCAAAGGAGCAATCTGCCCTGCCATCAGGAAGCCCAGGCTCCCCAGCCAGCAAGGGGAACCCAGGCTCTGCCGTGGAGGGAAGCAGGGGGACACGGAGAGGAGCAGACCCAGGACGGGGCCTCGGGGGGGAGGATGCACACCCCAGGGTACCCAACTCCAGTGCCTCTGGCGAGCCCGAGGCCTCAGACCCTCCATACGCTGGGGTCTGCCTGCACAGAGCTCCCGAGTGCCAGACCACAGGGAAGTGGTCAAGGAGGAGGATGATGCAGATGGGTACCACCGCAGGGGTTGTGCGCAGCGCCGGGGGACGAGGCTTCCCCGGCTGCCTCCGCGAGCCCGCGGCTGCCGTGCGCGGGAAGGGCTGCGTGCGGTAAGGCACCGGGTACAGCTGGGCTGCGAGAAGGAGCCCTCTCCTGCCAGAGCACTACAAGGGCCTTATCACACACTCCTGCTCTGACTCAGGTTTGCAATGCTAGCTTACCAAAGCAGCGTTTAAATCCTGTGCTTGCTCCCACGGCTGCCATTTCCACACGACTCACGTCCCCGCTCTGCCGAGCGCACGCACCTTTCCCCATCCACGGGCGCACCACTGCCTGCCTCTGCCCACATTCACACACAGGCTTCTGCCGAAGGGAGCTCAAAGCTTGTGAGGCTCCATTTATTGCCCGAGATGTTTCTATGGCGACTCCCTTCGCATCCCATCATTGGCTGCAGAAAGCTTCTGGCCATCAACAGCTTCAGGTGAGTTGAGGACCTCAAGCTTCAAGTCACCTGCAGTCGTTAATGCCGCCAGCTGCAGTTCACTAGGAAGAGATCAACAAAACCCACCCGAAGCAGCCGGGGTGAGCAGGGCAGTGTCGGCAAGAGGAGTGATCCCATGTCTCCTTTCTCCTGGTGTTCTCTGGAATACCGCAGCAGGGAGGAGCAACAAAGAGGGGCAGGGGGTGTCGCAAAAGGGTGCCGGACAAGCGGTTCTGCTTTCACCATTCTCTGGAAGGGTGCCCCAGTCAGCAAGGCTCACAGAGCTGCTGCCAGGGCACGGGGCTGCCCCACCCTCTGCAGCGGCCGGCCCTGACGCACCGCGTCCCAAAGCAGGGCCAGGACGCTCCCGGCTCTGCTTGGTGAGCACCTGGATAAATGATTCCAGAGGGCGGCTGCGGATCTGGGGCTGATGCTGACAAGCACCAGGCCCAGCATCACCTCCGCTGCACCCACAGCCTCCATCATCAGCCCGTCAGGGCCCAATTCAGCACAGGCGACAGCAGCGACAGAGCACGTGGGACGGGCAATGTTGTTCTCCGTTTGTGGAGCAGACCCTGCGCACAACAGTTTGGGACCGTGTTATCAGGCACTTTGCTCAGTCTCAGGCCTGCAGTGCGTGAGCTAAGGCACGGCTCTCCCACAAGGGATCCGAAATTAGGAAGCATAGCACTGAGCCGAGTCAAAACTGTGTGAGCTCTGTTGGGCTGCTTTTCCCAGGCTCACTGATGGCACTGCCAGGGGCAGGGAAGTGAGTAAAAGCAGGGCAGCAGAACGGGGCACAGCACGCAGAGAGCAGACAAGCGCAGATTTCCCACAGACAAAAGCAGGACTGGGAGTCCAGAGAAGTGCTGCCATTTGCTGAAAGAATGGCATTAGGCTGCAATGAGTATTATAACTTCCACTTCTGTTTAGTGAGCTATCCCGAGACGGGGCACCCAGCAGAAAGGAGACACTTTCTGAAAAGCACCTTGATGTTCAGCACTGCTTGTAGGTGTAGCAGCACTGAACTGCCCAGCCCAAACCCGGCCCTTGGGCTGGCTGCCTTTCCTATGCCCAAGGGCACAACTACCCCCACTCTCAAGAACGTTGCGGGGGCCTCTGCTTAGCAGGGTCTGTCCTCCACCTTTTGCTCAGAGGCCTTACAGGACTGTCACTGAGCCAGAGACATCCATTTGCAGGGAGAACTCAAACCACACCACAAGAGGGTTAGAGGAACAGCATCACCAAGAAGCAGCCCCACAGCTTCCATGGGAACAGAACAAACCTACACCCTCTGCAGGCATCCCAGCCAGCCTTGTGGGATTGGGGAAGGCACAGATGGCTGAAAATGATGTCCACTTTTGCTACCCAGACATTGCACTGTAGAACCCGCACTGAAGTGCCATCCAACAACCCTTCCCCAGCGGGATAACACACACCGTCTCCTCTCAGCCACAGCACAAACGACAATGAAAAGAAAAATGAAGGAAACACAGAGCCAGGCTAAGGCAAAGTCTGGACCAGCCTCTGTAAACAGGGTTATTGCAAAGGCGAAGACTGAAAATTACTGTAATGTGCTGTATTCCTTTTACAGACTTTGCAAATAATAAAAAGTGATGATGAAATGAAAAAGAAATCGTGAAGCGGGAGGATGGGTCTCTGCAGCAGCTACCGGCAGGAACAGAGAGCCCCCTCCACCGCTCTCTGAAGCAGAAACCAGCCCACAGCTGGATACAGCTGCAGATGGAGCGGCCCCACGGGGCACCCAACCCATGGGAGGTGAACGGGCACGTCCCAGTCCAGACCCCTGAAATGAGCTCCCCGTGTGCCAGGTCCGCGCGGGAGAGGGGAAGGCTGATCGGGAGGAATGTGCTGCCCAAACCCAGCCACAAAGCCCCGGCTTTTCCGCTGGGCTGGAGCAGGGACTGCGCTTCACAAGCGACATGGCTCACAGGGACACGCAGGCGCAAGCCCTGCGAACGCTGGAGTAGCCAAATCCAAGGGGCAGAGCTCTGCACCCTCACCCGCGGCCCAGGGCACAGCCATCACCCAGGGGCAAGGTACAACGGGGGGAGCAAAGAGCAAGTGCCAAGGGTGCAGGGCAGGGCTACAGGCTCTCAGGGCTTCGAGCAGGGTCCAAGGCAAAACTGGCTACATCCCTCCCCATCGGCACCCTTCCCTGCAACGAAACGCCAGGGACTAAAGCGGTGGTAGAGAGAAAAGAGTCCCGGCGCACAGCAAGGCGCTGCACACCATGGCCACCTCCCACCTCAGGCAGGGAGTCTTACTGGGACTCGCACCCACCTAATCTTTGCACGGCATTTTTCAAAGAGCCTGTGCCCCAGGGTACGTACGGGCTTATCTGCAGAGAAGTGTCATTGCTTGTAAAGCCCAACACAGCTGCATAACCACATGGTTAAAAGAGAATGACACAAAGTCACATGCAGTTGTGTTCCTATGTACAAACACTGTTTAGCGACCTGATGTTGAAAGGACACGAGTGTCACCACACTATTTCTTCTTCAATCTGTTTTTCTTTACTTCTCAAATATGGGCTTGCAAAATATAAAAATAATTATTTGAAAAATATGTAATTATACTTTAAAGGAATATCATCAGATCAAATCCCACCCAAAGCCCAGTTTTGTTTCAAAGCTTCCACAAACAATCCAATCCTTCTAATGAAATAAAGTCCGTGGGTAGAAAAAGGGGTTTCAAACATTCTCCCACATTTGCAACCAAATGTTACTCCTATGGGCTAGTGATGAAGAGCACGGAAGTAACATTTGCTGGGAAAAGAGCCTGCCAGCTCCACATCATCTTCAAAGTGAAAAAAAACCCAAAAAACCTGATCAGACAATATACACAACAAACGGTGAATTACGACCCTGTTCTGAGAATCCTTACACACAAGCCAGGAACTATGGATTTTTCAAATATGATATTGCATTTTAAATCATGAAAATATCATACTACTTGATATGGAGCTAGGAAAACTAGGATTTATCTGTTATTTTTAACCCACAACAGCCTTTTCTTTTTTTTTTTTTCCTTGGAGATCACTAGCTTCTTTTGAAAAAAAGAGTTTTAAAACTGACCTTGTTTCAGTAGTCTGCCCTGGGTATGAGATCACCGTATCATATTATAAAGTGTTGATGCACCAAAAAGCAATTGGCATTTTTTTTTTTTTGAGGCAGGAACAAAGCCAGCTCTTCCTACCTATGAAACACCACACACTTTCTTTCACAAGCCCACTGTTTTTCAACATTATATCATTCAGCAATCAGCATTTCCTACAGAGACCAAGCTTCGCTTGCTCTGACCCCACCTCACTGGAGCAGAGAGGTGTATGCAATGCAAAAGTCAGTCCAGAATCTGGACCAGCTTATTCAGATTTTAGCGTGCTCTACACTGCGCTGCACTCCTGGTACTGTCAACATTTTCAGGGATTTCATCAATGAGCAGCAGAACCACCCTTTGGCCTCGAACACAAACAAATGCAGTATCAGTACAGGAAAACCATTTCAGACCCTTGGTTCCATTTCCTCCTGCTATGTGATACCCAAAACCAGAGAAGCAATTTATTTTCAGCGTTGGAAAACTGATGTACCAGGATCATGATCTCCAACCCTGATAACTGTTTGCTGCAAATACTCCTTACCCAGAGCTCATGAAAGAGGTGGAGAGCATCCACCAGTCTCATAACGGAAAACCTGGCAAAGCCCGGGCTCTGAGCTGGGCACGAGATCTACAAGTGCAGAGACTGCAGGCTTCAGCCATTCTCTGACCAGTAGGTGCTCTGAAGAGGTAGAAACAGGTCCCAAAGGAACAGGCATCATCTGAGATTTCCTTGGTGGTGTGGAAGGCTATGGTATTGGTTGTGGTTGCAACACATGGTATTTTAATAGCATAGTACCATCCTAGTAGCAGGGACAGGGAGGCACATCTCCTCATTCATTCCTGCAGGCCACACAAGCAAGCTCTGGAGAACCACAGCTCTGGTGGAGCCACCCTTCTTTGCCCTCTCAGGTCCAAAGGCTTCCCTGAGATGCACTGCACTGTCTTATGAAGTTATGTCTGAACTCTGAGCCTGCCTCTCCTTGCTGCTGTCTGCACCACCATCCCACTGGTCTTGTTCATGCACAAAATGAGCTTAGAAGAAAAGACAACACAGATCTCCCCAGATTGTAAGGGATGTTACAACTGTCAGAAATCAAACGAAAAAGAGAACAGAGGCATCTACCGCATCCCTCCTTCCTCTGCCAGAACCTAAAGTGACCGCAGGAGCCTGGCTGCCACCGGGTGCGCTCCCAGGACGCTCAGCAAGACGCACGCGGTGCTGGCAGCTCTGGGCCCCGACGAGCTGCTGTAGCCGGGCATGCAGGAGTAGGAGACGTGGCTGCAGCACTTGCTCCCAGAAGGCCTGTGCACAGCCATTTGGGAACCACATTTTAAATGAGGAAAGTGCTAGTTTTAGCACAGTTATTTTTAGTTTGTTGTTAGAAAATTCTGGCTCTAAAGAGAGATGTTACCCTGCCTGCTAAAAGGACTCCGGCAGGACTCCTCAGGCATCTCAGCTGCACGTTCACACGCGTCCCCGAGCAAAGCCCCCGTAGAAACCAGCATGAAGGGCTCTGGTCTCAGTGAGAAAAAGGGGGAGACTGCTCTTTGGTAGGAAGGAGCCCGAAGAGGATGTTTTAAGAAACCACCGGTTTAAAAAAGAGCTGCAGCTCTTTAAGCACCCGAGCACATTAACTGAAGGGTATGCCGAAACCCTGCTGCTGACAGAGCCGGTGCTGGAGGCCCGGGTACCACACGCTGAGCACCCTGGCAGCGATGCCCAAAGGGGCACAAAATCTCCGGCTTCACCTGCCCTCCGACCCTGCGGCGACCCAGCGGTCGCAGCCCGCGGTCCCGGGGCGGACGGGGCCAGGGCCGAGCCCGCACTCACCGGCGGGGAGCGCCAGCCGCAGCCCCGCCGAGCGGCGGCAAAGTTTGCGGCGCGGCGAGGGACGGAGAAGTTGGGCTCCCCCGCGGTGCCCGCCCCGCCGCGCCCCGCCGCCCGCGCCGGCTCTTACCTGGGGCGGCGGCCGCGGCGGCCCCCCCGTGCGGGGCGCTCGGCCTCCCGCGGCATCCTGTGCGGCGCCCGGCGCGGAGCGGAGCGGAGCCGAGCGGAGCCGGGCAGGGAGCGGAGCCGAGCGCAGCCCCGGCAGCCGGGCAGGGAGCGGAGCGGAGCGGAGCCGGGCAGGGAGCGGAGCCGAGCGGAGCCCCGGCAGCCGGGCAGGGAGCGGAGCCGAGCGGAGCCGGGCAGGGAGCGGAGCCGAGCGGAGCCCCGGCAGCCGGGCAGGGAGCGGAGCCGAGCGCAGCCCCGGCAGCCGGGCAGGGAGCGGAGCCGAGCCGACCGGAGCCCCGGCAGCCGGGCAGGGAGCGGAGCGCAGCCCCGGCACACGAGCAGGGAGCGGAGCGCAGCCCCGGCGCGGCGGGCAGTGCGGCGAGCGGAGCCGGCTGCTGGCACCGGGCGGGCACGGCGCGAGGCGGGGCGCGGGCGGCGGGGTGCGTGGCTGGGGATGCCTGCGCGGCGAGAGCCGCCTGCCTCCCCCTCGCTTCCTTCGCTCCCTTCCTCCCCTCCTTCCCCGCCAGCCCTGCCCAGCCCAGCCCAGCCTCTGCTGGAGACTCTGAGAATGCAGCGCGGGGTCCCCGCCCGGGACCGGCCCCGGGCAGCCGGGCCTGCGGGGCCTCCCCTCGAGACCGGCCCTGGGGCCCGCCCCGGGGCCCGCCCCCCGCCGCGCCCCCGGGCCCCCCGGCGGGGCCCCCCCCCCCCCCCTACCCCCGGGACCCGCCCGGCCCTGGGGCCAGTTGCCCCCCGCAACGCGGGCCCTCTCCCCCGCCCCGCGGTGCCCCCGCCCCAGGCAGCCGCCGCCGCGCCTCCTCTGCCCCCAGCACGGCGCCTGCCCGGGGCCCGGCGGGAGCGGGCAGGGCCCCCCCCGGAGGTAGGGAGCGAGCCGCCGTGCCGGGGGCGGGGGGCAGCCCTGGGCTCCCCAGGCTCAGGCCCGGCCCCTCTGAGCACCACCGCCACCAGGCGGAGCCCGGGGCTGAGAACGCACGAACTCCATGCATGGGAGCGCAGCACTAGGCCGGGGTGCCGGGGCGTCCCGCAGGTCAGGGAGACCCCAGTCCAGTCCACCCCTTCCCCAGCCCTTGAGCAGGGCCTGATCTCGATGGCCCAGTGGCATCTTGGCAGGGGCAGGGGTAGGGGCTCTGGGCATGTGACGGGTAGGCTCTGGGCAGCGCAGGGGCTGGGGCTGGCAGACCCCTTCCTGATGTGCACCTGGGTGGCCATGGCCTGCTTTGAACCACAGCGGGCACCGTCCAGGCTCAGCAGCGCTCTGGGATCGCAGGGGAAGGAGCGGCTGCACAGCTTGCTGCCTGCAGTAGAGAGTCGCTACCAGCGGGATCCACAGCACTGAGCCGTGCCTACAGCCTGCCATGGGCATGATCAGGACAGCTGGGCAGTGGAAGAGGGAAGAAGCTCAAGTCTGGTGAGGCTGCAGTATCATTTTGGGACAGATAAATCTGATCATGCAAGTCAGGGTTTAGCCACAATTCAGGCAAAGAGCCCCCAGTGGGACATTTTCCAGTCTCCGCGGTCCAGGGTCTCACATCTTACCTGGAGAAAATGCTCTCCTACTTCCACAGTAGTCTCTGGTATTGGGCCATGGAGTTTGGCCCTGGAAGGAATGCAAGGGAACTCCAGAGAAGGGAATGCCCCATTGCTCCATGTGTGCAGCGCCTTGCACAAGGCAGACAGATCCTCAGTTTGGCCAATATGGGCCAAGAAACAGTGGCCCCAGCAGTAGCCGGGTATGGTGCTTCCTGCACAGGCAGGTGGCCTGCAGGTCAGCGAGAGGTGGATGGAAAGCAAAAGAGAGCGGTTTACAACCACAGCATGAATCCAGGAGGAGTGACTCCTCCTTTCCAGGACCAAGAGATGAGCAGGGCACAGATCCAGCAGCAGGCTGTCCTCCACCTTTGCACTGGCTGGCACAAGGCTTGCCATCCTCATACTGCTGCATGACTCCCACCCTCAAAGGCCAATGGGGCCCTGAAGAAGACCTAGGAGATGCTCCATACGGGCCCCTTCAGACACAGAAGCATCTAGAAATATCCTCAGCCCCAGCGTGAGAGTGAGAAGCCTCCCAGCTGCAAGCACTGCTGCCAAAGTAGATCCCGCTCGTGCCTGATGCTCTTGTAGGGAAAGGGGCAAAGCCAGGAGCACAGCTGCTCCACCACTAACGCTGTCTGCAAGCGGAGACCTTGCTCAGGGCCAGTCTGGCCCTAGGGCAGCTGCTTGGCTCTTGCGCCAGCATTGACACAGGCGCTGGGAACACCCAGATCCTTTCCCTGGGCCAGCCAAGAGACTGCCTCTCACTGCGGTGGCAGTGCAGATGGAGCTGAGCCCACCTGGCAGAAAGCTGGCGTGACACTGGATGGAGACAGTTCCAGCACTTGTCGGTAATTGTGGTGCCCCTTTCCAATCTGTTTTTGCTAAGAGCCCCTTACCCTGGAGCCAGGGAAGATTTGTCTCTCTTGCCATCGCCCCCTCCCCCGTGTCACAGATGCTCCACGCCTGATCTGATTGAGGATGTCCCTGCTCATTGCAGCGGGGGCTGGACTAGATGACCTTTAAAGGTCCCTTCCAACCCAAACTATTCCATGATTCTGTGGTTCTATACCCTGATGCTGCTGCTCTGCAAGGTGCTGATAAGGCCAGCCAGGCCGGCCCCAGCACAGGTCCCAGGCGAGCCCCAGAGAGCCCTGTAACAAGGCATGTTATGGCAGGCCCGTCGTGAGACCTGGACTCAGAAATGCTTCAGAGTATGTCCTGGTCACGCGGTAGCGCAGGCCAGGAGCCGCCCCATGCGCTGAGGGGAAGGGATGGCGGAGGATGCAAAGCAAGAGAACAAAGACCACCCGTGACATGGTGACTCCCTTTGGGACTGTGGATCCCCACATGTGCGAACACTGAACGCAGCCTCCACAGCTCCGTCCCGCAGCCTCTCTCAAAAGCTGACGCGTTGCTTTCATGTCATGTCTCGTATCCTCAGTGGCAGAAGGATGGAGGGGTTATCCTTTGACTTTGCTGCCATCCCCTTTATCTCCATGGGAATTTAGTCCTCATCTGGCTTCTCCTTTCCTCTCATTCCCATCATTGCTTTATCCCAGTATTCAAATAGCTCTTTTGTGTTTCTTAGTTCTCCTCTACCCGCAGCACTCTTCCCTTACTCTGATATACTCTCCCCATCTCATTGAACTCCAGGCCCCTTTGCTTTATTCTCTCCCTATCTCTCCCTTTCTTTCTGCTAGTGACTTGTTCCTTTTCTTGTTTTGATTTGTCTTCTCTGCTCTGTCCCTTTCACTCATCTATTATCCTTATCTCTCTTTGCTCCTTCCTCTTCCTTTTTCCCATCTTTGCAATCCCTCCTCCCCCCCCCCCCCCCCCCCCGCCCCGTGCCTTTGTCTGTAAGGAGTTGTAAGTTAAAAGCTTTTCCAACTTGATCCAGAACAGCTTTCCCTGGTGCTTTCATCTCCACGAAACATTTGTAAAACTGCTCAGACTGAAGAGCCATGACATGAACAACTGAAGAAATATCAGAAAGAAACAGGACTCCCGACATGGGATGGAAATTTGCCTTCTCCAGGAAAATCTCCCTGGTTCCCCAGCACTGAGGTTCTCTCTCCACAGTTCCATAAACACAACATAAAAACTGTTTACCAAGATTTCCTCCTGTTGGCCTCATCATCCTCCCTGGTGAGTTTGGGTGCTGGGAGGGGCAGACAGAGGGGTGCCCGAGAGCTCCCCGTCGCTTCCCTCCAAAAAGCAGCCATGACCCGCCTGCTCTCCCGCCCCTCTCAGCAGCTCCCGCCAGGTTTGTCATCCCTGCTGTATCGCAAACTGCTGGCCAGAGAGGAGAGCTGGCCGCACCAGGAAAGATGCTCTGGCTCCTGTCCAGTCCTGCTCCCTGCCCCTCCTTCATGCAAAGATGGCAGGGACCTGGCAAGCGCTCCCGGGTGATGTGTCACCACCCCCTCTCAGCTGCCAAAAGGAGTTCTTCCCCACCACTTTCTCGTGCTGTCTGTGCAGGGTCCAGCACTGGGGCAGAGTGGCTGCAGACGACGACTTCAGGGAAATTCAGGGAAGTGCCTGAGCCACTGCTTTTGTGGTGCTTCTGTGCAGCCTGGGCTTTGCAGGGTTCATGTGTGAGCACAGACGCGTGGTCGATCTTACCTGTGACCAGTGGCAGGGAATTCCGGAGTTACCAGTACTGGTCTGTGCTGCGTCACGTGGAGCAAGTCAAAGCGCTATCTGCTCACTCGGAAATTTGTTGCTGAGAAGCCCATGAATCCTGGCTATTCTCACAACTCTACAAGAGATTAATCTCGCTAAATCCTCCTACTTCTTCCTTATTGGAGAAACAGATTCAGCACAGGACAAGCTCTGTGACTCACCTCTCTGTTGGCAGAGCCAGCTCCCATTAATCTAACTCCCTGTCTGATGTCCACATTTGGCTGGCAGGCAATCCATCTCCAGTCCAGCTCTCTGCCCAGGACCCAGCTCCCCTGTCAGTCAAGAGCCTGCCTAGCACTGGGCACCCCGCAGGGCTTCTCCCTGGCAGGACAGGGGCAGTCTGCAGCCCACTGCCCAGGATGACAGCAGGGGACAGGGTCTGGGATGGATGGGTGCTTGCTGGGCACAGCAGTGTCTGGCTGCAGCGGTAGCTGGGCTCAGCCTCTGCCGAGCAGACCCGTTTTCGTGCTCTGACCTCACCCTGCCTCATCTCGGCAGAACAGAGCTTCGCATACCTCAGCCTCGCTCTTCATGGGGTGCGGGATTCAGCCTGCTGCCCTCCAAGTTCACCTGAAAGGGGCTGAACACCGGGTGTTCGGACGGGCAGAGAGGGCTCTGCTCCCAGCAGCTGCAGCGCAGGATGCCATGAAGGCTGCGTGGAAGCAACTCCCCCTGCCAGGCTCCCTGCAGAGGATCCCTGGGTGGTCACATTTGCTCCTGCTGTGCTTAGCAGCCACCTCTTGCAAGCAGCATGTCCTTGCTTGGCGTTGCCTGTCTCCTGGTGGCTGCAATGTGGGATGCCGCATTATGTGCCCAGATTGCCTCCTGCCCTTTCCTGGATGCTGCTCTGGCACAGGTCTAGACAGGACCCCACAAGCTGGTGGCACCACATGACTTTCTTCATACTTCACAGATAGGGGAGAGGCCTCTGCACCCCCTAAAAGGCCCAGCATTGTGATTCCTGTTGGAGAGAGGGGCAAGAGCTGAAGGCAGCAATGCTGAACTCACACAGGTCCTGCGGGGTCGGGGCCACTCCTTAACACAGCGCAGACCGTGCCCACACAAAGCTGGAGCGTGGCCGGGGGGGGGCACAGCCCAGCGCTGCCCTCAGTTTGCCAGGCACACACGGGCCAAAACCCCGACTATTGCCCAGAGCCATTCCCCATGTGCCGCCCACTTCCTCCTCCCAGCCAAGCGGCCCTCCCTTGCTGAGGCTCTTTGGGGCTGCTCTGGGTCCTTTCCTGGGAGCGTTCCCACTGTCCCACACGTTTGGGCACTGCCTGTCACTGGAGCCTGGCAGCTCCCCCCATCTTTATTCTCCCCAAGTACTGTGTCATTTGCAGACTCCACGGTGTCAGCCTTGTGATTAGATTCCAATGCCTTTATGAATAATTTGTTGCGCAATTATAAAGCAAATATTTAATTGAACTTTATGTAAAATTGCTTCTGCTTCTGAGCACTGAACCACTGGTTTGGGATGGGGCCTCACGTGACCAGACGAGGCCCCAGGAGCCCCCCGAGGATGCTAGCAGCGAACCGTCAGACCCTTCTGCAGCAGCCTGTGGCCCGCCCCCAGGGAGCTGGCCCCCGCCACCGTGGAGGGCAGTGCTAGGGGGGGGGGCTCTGCTCTGGCCCCAGAGGCTCCGCAGATGCACCAGCTGCAAGGTTGCAGTGCGGCTCCTGCCCCTTCGGAGCACGTCCTGGGCACTAGCAGGAGAACGTCTTCCTCAGCTGAGCAGCCGAACGAAACCAGGTGGAGCATTCCCAGTGTGACCAGTGCTGTGCTGGAAGAGCCCAGTATGAGGCATGTCGCTGTAGAAAACATCTTTGTGACAAGCTGTTGGCAGTTCAGCCCAAGGATAAGGACAGATGCAAAGACACTGGCTTTCCTTCTTTCCAGTCCTTTTCCTTCCAGGACAAGACTGGAGTGTGCAGATGGGAAACTTGCACAGCAGCTGACTCTTTAAAGGAGGGAACACCTCTGGTCACTGGCCACCTCTCAACAACACAGGGCACCAGTCTGAACTGGTAACTCAGGCCTTGGCACCAGCGTGCCCATCCCAGGAGAGGCTCCTCAGCACACCCTAAGGCCAGCGGTCTGTGCAGAAATACTCTGTGCACAGCGACATCACCTGCAGGCTCAGCTGGAAGAGTTTGAATGGAAGGGGTCTGGACACACCTCAGATTGGCCATGGCATCGCCTCTGTAGGGAAAAACATCTGTATCAGCAAACCCAACAGAACTGGACGAAATCCTAATTTGCCATGGTCTGCAAAAGAGGCTGAAGTGCCTATTTCCAGTGAGGCGAATTTGAAATTGAAAGAGGAAAACGAGTGCATTGAAGAGATCAGAAGCTCCTTTCCAAGCGCGTATCTGGTGCAGGTAATTGCTAACTGACCTGGAGGGGCTCTTGAAATCGACCTAATGCAGCAGATTCTGCTGCTCAGTGACTCCGGGGCTGGGGACAGGCATGCGCATGCAGGACCCCAGCTGAGAGACCGGCATGGCAGGAGGGGCTGCTGCGCAGCGGTGGGGCTGTCGAGGGAAAACGCAAGGCCTGAGGCCAGGGAGGTGCTGCGGAAGAAGGTGACAGCAGCCGGTATGGCACTCACCCCCACGGGTATCCTAAGCCTAGCCAGAGCGCGTACAGCTGGAAGAAAGGGCCTGGCTAGCTGTTGGAGGCTGGAAACTTGCCCTTGCGTGGGGGGGAAGGAGGGCTTGGAGCCCAGCCTGGGGTGGCTGTGCCGGCACACTGGGAAGGGGTGGACGGGCAGTCTGCTCAGATGGGCTGGATCTGGACCTCGAGGTGGGAGGTGGAGCCCCTGCTCCAGTGCTGAAGGGTGCAGAAATAGGACGTAACTTGCTGACGGGAGTGTGTGGTTATTAGTTTCTCTGCACAGACCATAGTAAAGAACAGCAGCTCCCTGTGGCTGGGGATATCCCCTTCCCCAGCAGCACCTCTGTGCCCCTCAGCCCAGCTTGGGCAGCCCCTTCGCTCAGCTCCTGCTTTTATGGCTGCAGATGAAGCAGCGCAACTTACCCTTTGGCTCCCAGCCACACGCTCCCCGCTGCCGGCTCACCCCAGGACCAGGTCCATTAGCTGTTGCCTCTGGCAGCTCCCCTTGCTTCCCAGCGCTTGCTGCTTTTCACTCACAGGAGTTAAAGGTTCCTTTCAAGATGCACCTTTCTGCTTCCTCTGCAATCCAGGCATTTCTTTAATAAATAGCATTTGTACTGGCTCTGTGATGTCTATTTGGCTTCAAGCTTTCATCTCCACTGCTGGTTGTGCCCAGCGTGAAATGCTGCCACTCAACCTATAAAAATTAATGGTGGGGGCAGTTATTTGTAGCATTCAGCATTTGCCTTGCTGGTCCAGTCCCAGACTGTGGCCTGAGGAAAGCCCAATGGCGAGTGTTTGGCTCTGCTGGTGGGCAGGCAGGCAGCGCGACTGAGAGGTGAGCTGGGGAGGATGAGCCCCTGCTGCGGGACGTGCTCGCACAATTCCCTTCCGTCAGTGGCACAGGCACTCATTCCACGTTGTTTGCTCCCAGGACCTGCAGCTAGAGGCACAGCTCACCACCCAGGCGTTGCAAGAGAGTGCGTAACTGAAGCTGTGCCCTAAGTATGCAACACAACAAACCAGAGCAAAGAAAATGGAGGAAAGGCAGAGGCTCGGGCTATCGGGTCTGGGCTGCATCCAAGGGTCCCAGCTAGGTGGAAAGCTTAGGAGAGGGCTAACTGGCAGGAGGAGCATGATGCAACCTCCTCCTGTCATTCTCTCCCTAGCAAACACACGTGCACACACGCTCACTCACTCTCACACGCGCGCTGCTGTGGCCCTGACACCAGCCAAGAGCACAGCGAAACAGGGCTCAAAGCAGCCATAATCTTTCCATAACAACGGTCAGAGAGCTGTGGTGCAGTGAAAGCCACAATCTGGCTGCCAAAGGCTGTGGAGACAACGTAAGCTGGAAAAGAGTTTTTTATTTCTGAGTGGTCGTTGGACTCGCATCCCAGAAATGCAGAGTGATCGGACTGCTGCGTCCAGCATGCTGAAGGATATGCACTCCGGATTGGGAAGACGACCACAAAGTGGTTGGAGGGACCAGCAAAGCCCTCCTACACCAAAGGGAAAGGAAGCCCTGTCCAGTGCCTACACCTGGAAGGTGCAGCATCAGACCCAGCTCTGCCTACCTTCCATCATGCCCAGTCCCCTCTGACTCAGATCCTGCTCAGCCACCACCACTACCAGACCCACTGCTTTTAACAGACCATGTATGTGCAGATCCAGTCAAGCCCCTGGCTTCCCTCATCTCCCGGCAGCCCCGATGAACTGAGTTCTCTTTAAAGTTACGCCTCCCTTGTGCCATTTATTGTTCCGCTGTTGCCAGTGGCAGGCTTCTCTGCCTGTGTGATGAGCTGCTACAGCTTTGCGGCTGCAAGAATCTGAACCACCCAAAAGACCTGTTGCAAGTGCATCATGTTGAGCTCCTCTGCTCGCTCAATTACCAGGATCCAGAGAGCGAGCCTAACTTCCTAAAAATGTTCATATTTCCAAACTGTACCATTGTGTCTTCCCTACTACTTTTCAAATGGCACAATATGGGTATTTTTAGAACAGATTCAAACATCGTCCATCACGCCCTTTGGGCACGTAACTTAAGCATTCACCAGTTGAGCTGTTGTATGCCCGCCTGTCCTTTTCCCATGGATACTGTCCTACTACGCTGCTTCGAACCTGTCTTTGTCTTGAAGCCATCTGTGGCATAGAGCCATAGGATGGCAGCTCTTGACTGGGTACCGCAGGGTACCGCTCCACAGGGTAGCGTCTATGAGATGCTCTTAGCGGCCGAAAGCCCTCCACAGCCATGTCTGTGACTGCAGATTTTATGAACAGACATTCTGAATCACATTTTGCAGGCTTTGGTTTAGGGTCACATTTGTTGTAACTTGGAGTTTTCTGGGAAATACTCTGACTTTCTGCAGGTTCTCCATATCCCTTGCCAGTGATGGTTTCTCCTCCTCAGTGGGTGCTCCTCTGGGTGGGCAGAGGAGTCCTTTTGCCCAGCAGACGTCTGCTCTTGCAGCTTCTGGCTCTTGTACATCCACTTGCTTTTCCTTTTACACTGTATGCGGAATTCCGCAGATTAGTCTGTGTTCACAGTTCTCACAGATCCTCAGCTCCAAGGTTTTACTGCAGGTCTTTAATTCTGTCACGTATTGATCGACTGTTTCTGCTTGCATGAAAAGGATTGGGAATGTTAAAATGATTCATTGTTTTGTGGGGTACACAGCCACATTTTGTCATGTTTACATTTTCTCTTACACATTCCTTTCCTCCTCCCACCCGAGGCACAGAGACTGGGGCTTTTGCGTTAGTTCTTCTTTCATCGGCACTAATTGCTGTTAAGTGGATCTCAAACTGCCTGACAGTTTCCGTTCTCTCCTGCATCCCAGCAGGGAAGGATTTAATGCTGGACCATGTGATATGCTTGTTAGTTCCTCCAAGAACTCCTGGAAACCACCAAAGTTCATACTTAAGTTTTGTCAGAGCCGCCTTGCAAAGAGCAGTGTATGTGTGAGGAAAAGATTGCCCCCACGGGGGCTGCCGCCAAACCAGCCCCGACAAAAGCGGCTTAGCTTTCTGAACAGTGAATCACAGGGGGGCACAAATAATTTCCCAGGGTATCTTCCTGTGCCCCCGTCCCGAGAACTAGCAACACCTGACGTGGTGCAAGCACAGAGAACACCGATGGCAGCGCGCACCCCCAGGGACGGGGGAGGGAAGTCTCATCTGCTTCTGGACCCTGGGGAGTTCGGTGCACCCTGGGAGACTCAAGCAGCGGTGCGCTCTGCTCTCAGCAAAGATGAGCAAGCCAGCCAAAAGCTCTGCATTGCCATTGCTCAGCACACGGCGAGTCCATCCTATCCTTCCCCAGCAGTATCTGGAGTCAACCCTAGTATCTGGTGACCCTAGAGGCACCTCCTCCCACCCAGCAGCCACTAGTCCCCAAGTCAGCTCTCCAGCAGGTCATGCTCGCCCATTGCCTTCCTCACTATGTTTCAGGGCTGCCGAGACACACATGCTGGTTTGGCGTTTAACCCCTGCTGGCCCTGGGCTGGCAAGCAAGGCCCTGAGTCCCTCACACAGGCACGGTGCCATGGTTCCATACGTGGTGCACACAGCAGTCGTCCAGTGCTGGTGCTGGGGAGCTGCCTCCTTGCAGAGCAGCAGCCTGGTAAGGGCTGCTGGGCGAAAACAAGCCCATTGCCCCCATGGTGCCCTGGGAGCCTTGGCCTCCAGGCTGCCAGGATCTGGAAGGCCGTGCCCGAGTATGGCCACTGCAGTGTTCAGAGTGTGGCTGCTTAGGGAACCCTTGAAATTGCCTTTGGAGAAACAGCAGCAGCCTGCACCATGGCCCTGGGGCAGGGATGAGGCGCAGGCTACACATGCCACTTCCTCTCTTAAACTTCAAACGCACCATCAGACCTAAATTATTCACTTGTAATCCCTGGAGCTGGCAGCAGCTCGGAGAGGATCCAGCTCAGGTGATAAGAAGGAAGAAAGAAAAAAAAAAAAGAACCCATTAAATTTAAAAACTTCTGGGAGTAATAAAATGTAAAAATATATTCAGGACAGGAGCCAGGCCAGGATAGGAAAGCTGGGTGCAAGCAGGGTCTGACACTGGCAGCTCACTGAGCATAAGGCGGGTACCATGAAAGATGAGGGAACCTGAGGCTGAGAAGGCTGGTGGGGCTTGGTGGTCCTGGGTGCTCAGCTCTGTTACGTGTTCTAACTCCCCACGGTCCTTTGTCCTCTCTCTGTGGTGTGGACGGAGTGAGAAAAGAGCAGGGAACGCACGCAGAGGGAGCAGAGCTGTGCCAAGCATGTCCCACCCAGAAGGAGAGCCGAGCCCTGCTCTCCAAGGTGGCAGCCAGGGGACTGTCCTCTCCCTCTCCGTAGCCAGACTGCTGGCTCAGTCTCCCCAAAGAAGGTGCTGGGGATCCCCAAAGCCAAGGTGCGGAGCAGCTGCGTCATGGTGCCAGCAGCACCCAGCAGCCCTGTCCCCAGGGACACAACCAAGATGCCCAGAACTGCCTTGGCTCCTGCAACGTACCTGGAAAGCTCTTGCTCGCTGGGATCTAACACAGTTACAAAGCTAACTAAAACCAGGGAGCAGCTCCTGGCAAGGCATGGGCTGCAGAGTGCTGGAATGAAAAGCATTTAAATTGTCTTGCTTCATCAGCCTGGCTGCCCCTGCGCCCACCAGCTTCGGTCTGCTCCTGCAGCGAGTGCTCCATCACCTCTGAAACAAACTGCATTGATCAGGGAGAAACACTCCCATTCCAGGCCTGGAAACATGTCCTGGCACAGCTCCCCGGGAGCCAGCACTCCTCCCCATCTGCCAGGGACAGAGCAAGCAGCTGGCACCCGACGGCACCGCGGCTTTGCCCCGTGCCACGCAGGAGGGTCTGCGGCCAGTGGCACAGCTGCAGCCCAGCGCCACCTCCACAGCACAGCCAGCCCAAGCCCCTCATCTCTGCCTCAGGCCGGGTTACGCAAAAGCAAGAGGGTCTGACAAGAGGCTGGTGGGCGCCCACTAGCTCGGCCCTCCCCAGAAGCTCTGGGATAGCTTCAGGAGGCACGGGAGAGATGCCGATGTCCTGGCTCAGTCCCAGTGGCTCTGCAGTCGCAGAGTCACACCACCACGGGGAAGGTCTTCAGCCCGAGCTCCGTCCAGGCAGGCAGCGCTGCCCTCCCCTTCACCTGCTGCCAGTGGCACATGGCAAACGGCTGTGGGGAGGACGGACAGAGAGCAGCGGGGCAGACACCAACCACGTCTGCCGGCAGCTCCCCGGCGTTCGGTGCCCTGGCAGGCCTCCGCAGGGCAGCGGGGAGGGCTCAGAGAGGACGGCGCCTCACAGCAGCTGGGAGAAGAGAAGTGGTGGCTTTAGTCTCAAGGGCCTCGTGCATCCTCTTGTTGCAGCCCACTGGCTCTCCATCCCCAGTGCTCCGGACCTGGACCCAGGCTGAGCTTTGTGTTTCCAGCCTCTTGCAGCACAGCTCAAGCTGCCTGAGCCCGCCCAAATCCCAGGGCTCCAACTCCGCTCCCATCTGCATATCTGAGATGAGAAAAGGGACTGCCGGCACTGCCGGGGTTGCACCAACCTGCCTTGGAGGGGGCAGGCTGAGGGTGTTACTCACCAAACTCTGCAGCCAGAGCAAGCTGCACCTCCCGCCTTGGCTGCAGCTCCCAGCGAAGGCTGCCCGGCACCTGCAGGGAGCACGGATCCTCCTCAGAAGAGCAGCCAGATGGGAAGGTCTGTGCGAGCCTGATAACAGATGCTGCTTGGCTCCTCTCCCTGGCAGGGCTGCATGGGGCACCCAAGTGCCAGTGCCTGGGGCTCCAGGAAAAGGGGGGGCCACGTGCCCTGAGGCCAGGCTGGCATCTCTGTGCTTGAGAGCCCCCAACACAGCTCCTCCTGCTAGAACCTCCCCAGGGAGCGCAGAGTAAATGCTCACCCCAGCGGCGTGAGGGTAGGTGGGAAGCACGTACCCCTGGTGCGGTCAGACACGTTGCAGATGCTGAGCCAGGCTCCTCATGCCCACGGCAAGCACAGAACTGGGTGCTGCGGTGCAGAGCGAGAAGCCAGCACCTCTTCCCTACCAGGGCTCAAGGAACTTGTCCCTGTCCTAAGGCAGACTGAAGGACACAGAGAGGCTGGCTCTGGACCACACAGGGCAGGACGGGAGCCCAAGGCCAGGCAAATACTTCACTTGCACTGAGATGCCAGCAGAGAAGCCGTGGATGCAAGAGGCAAAGCCAGGCGGAGAGAAGAGCAAGGCCTGGCTGTTAGTGGCAGGAGTGCTGAAATTCACTATTAAACTACACTTGAAACTGATTTTTAAAGTTCTCTTTCCTCTGGAGATGGTGAAAACACAGCGCCAAGGAAGCTGCCCCCACTTTTCTGCACGGCAATCAATAACCCATCATGGCATCAAACCAGGTAGTCACCCAGCGCACTCTGATTCCAATTCATTCACCCTCCACCAAAAGCATCTCAACAAGCAAAGCAGCTCTACGCTTCTCCACCTGGTGAACCAACACAGCACCAGAGCAAGGCCAGGGTGCTGAGCAGGCTGGGGCAAGTAAGCAAGGATGGAGGATGGCTCCTGGGTTTGGAAAGGAGAGGAAGGCCTGATGCCCGGGGACCATGAAAGCCACAGGGCAAACAGGAGGTTCAGCAAAAGTTTATGCGTGCTTCTGCATCAGAACATTCTGCCTCAGTCCTGGCAGTCTTGCAATTTAGATGGAGGAGAGATGTGATGGCAAAGACAAAACCCTGGGCTTTTCAACCCATTTTCACACTCAGTGCCTGTGAGGTGGGCTTGACTTGTTAGGTAGGTAACGAGACCACAAGGACTGTACAGGGGAAGGAGGTAGAAAACAGGGCAGAGGGAGTGAAGATTGTGATCGGTCACAGAACAATCAAAACAAAAAGTAAAGCCCAAGGCCAGCACTTGGCTTTTTCTCATGCAAACCTCTCTGCACCCTTGTTATCAGCAAATCTGGAATCAGCCTCTGTCCCCTGCAGGTAAGGAAGGAGGTGAGAGGGATCAGCAAGGCATTGCAAAATTGGTTCTGTTTTTACATGCGTAGGAGGCCTTTGAAGGAACAAGGGGCTGCCCATCGCCTCTATTTCCACCTGGCAAAGGGACCAGCACTTCCTGGGCCAGCAGTGCCCAAACTCTTGGGAGGTGCTGTCCTTGGCTGTAGGGGCAGTACAGGCTCTCTTTTAGGCATTTTGACACTGTAGGGCCATGGATGTCCCAGGCAGGCTCCCCTCTACCTGCTGGGACCCTCCCCACCTCTTCCTGGCTTTTCCAGGAGATCTGGGCAATAGGGCTGCAGCTCCTGGCCTGGCTCCACGGCAGAGGCTGTGCTCAACGCCTGCCCCGTAGCCCCAGGAAGGGCAGGAGCAGCAGTGAGGGGCACATGACGGGAGGCAGGTAGCACCCTTACCCCGAAGGTGGCAGCGGGTGCCAGCTCGGCACCAGTCGCAGAGACTTTTCTTCCTGCACGAGGCCAGCGGCTCAGTCCTGCAGCAGCCCTGTGCTGGCATCCAGCTGCAGAGAACAGCCCCCCCGCTGGCGTTTCCCCCCCCCCCGACACCACCCTTCGCCCGTCCTTCGTGGCCTGAGGGTGCGCAGATCCCAGCACCCCCTCCCACCCCAGCTGCTCGCTGCCGCAGAGCGGAGCCAGGCAAACGCAAAGCCCTTTCCTGAGCGGGCTGGGCTGCCTTCCCTGCGACTAAATATTCAGCGGCACCGTGCGCTGGCCCTTTGATCAGCAATTTATCTCCCCATGCCACAGGGTTCCCGGAGCCTGGCGTTTCCGCCCCGTGCTCAGCCTAGGTCCCAGGAGCCTGGGAGGCAGGTGTGAGCAATTAGCTCTGGGACGGATGCTCTGACAGGAACCAGCACCGAACGAGGGGACAGAGTGTAATGTTTATTACATTTGAAGCAAAGCAAACATGTGGCCTACTTATGTATCTAGAGAGAATTAATTGGGGAGCTCCACAAAGCAGCAGATTATAAATTAGAATCATTTTCACCAACTTCAGCCCATTCATCTTATTTCACGCCAGGCCTGTCAGCTCAGCCCGACGCAGCCGTGTGCAGCCCCAGGCCCGCAGGCTGCTGTCTGCTGGCACGAGGGGACCCTCAGCAGCCAGCCCCGTGGGCACCGCATGCCCAAACCCACGCGAAGCACGTGGGGTGGAGCCGAGGCGCACGCCTTGGATGGACGGCAATCTCAGAGCCTGGAGGATGGCTCCAGAGGTGCCGCGTGCCACCAGCTGCCATCTGCAGGGGCGTCCAGAGCGCTCAGCTCCAGGACCGGCTCCAGAGACAGAGGAGATGCCGGGTGCCTGCCCTGCGCCCCCTGCACCCCCTTCACTCGCCGCAGCCAGCAGAGTGGTGGGGGGCAGCAGGGCTGTACGTGCACTGCATTACCCCCCCCCCCGGTTAGGATCCTGGGTCAGCGACCAGGCTTTGCGGATGGGACATAACAGGCAACCCCAGGCCAAGGCCGGGTGGCGAGTCCCTTTGCACAGCTTAGAGGTGACCCCTGGGGACACCACCCATGATGTGCAGGAGCCCACCCGGAGCTGCTGGGAGCGTTAACACTTGGGGGCCTCGGACTCGCACGGAGACACCGCATTCACGGATTCCTGTGCAAGGAGCAGCAGTGGTCAAAGCGGGCACAGCAGCCCCTGCCCGAGGCGCTCAGCAGCGCAGGGCCCAGCCGTGTCCCTGAGGGGCACTTCGGGAAATGCCCCTGAGGCCTTCCAGGGATTATGGCCTGGAGCCAGAACACCCAGAGCAGCCACTGCCTCCCAGATGGTGGGATCTTGCTGGCACCTCTCAAAGCAAGAGGATTAGAGTAACTTTGATTCGGCCTATACTTACAGATCCCGAGGAGACAGCAAGCAAAATACCACGTTGATGCTGGGTTCATTTCTCTCCAAAAGGTCACCTGCTGCTTTGCTGGAAGGAGTGTCCAAAGAGCCAGTGGAGATGGCTGAGTAGCACCTGAAGAGGAGGATCTAGTCCTGAAGATGCAGTTCAGGTCAGGCCACAGCCACCATGATCTCAACTCTCCTGCCCTTCACAGTGATCAGAGGGGGACGGAACCAGAGGTGGGACCAGAGCCTCACAGCACCCACCTGTGCAAATGAGTGCACTCGCAGGAAGGCATCTGGAAGGCTCCAGACACAGTCAGAATGGTTTCCACAGGGACCAGCAAAAGTCTGGCCCAAGAGTCATTCTAGCCCATGTTGTGTCTCCAGAGTCGCCAGAAGCGACTGCCTGGAGCAGAACAGGGACAGGGCAAGCAGCTGTGATGCTCTTCCTGACAATTTCCCAGACTCCAACAATTTTCAACTCAAAGAGACACATCCCACTCGGTCTTCTCCCAGAAGCAGGATGGCCCAGGAGCTAGAGTGCTGCCAAGGGCTTCAGAGATGCGTGTAACAGCCTCAGCTGAGAGGCCCAGACAAGCTTCGTCCCATGGCAGGGACTCCCATCAACCTGTTCTTGGCAGCTGTAGCAACCTGCATCGCCACATGAGCCGTCTGGTTCGGCGAGCCCACCAGAGTCCACACTGGTAGGCGTGTGTGTGATCAGGGCAGAGCCCACCAGGCACCCTAGTCCAGATGTGGCAAGCCCCACATACCAGCTCACATCCAGCTGCTGCCTCGTCCCCCCGGCTCTGACTGCACGGGGAAGCCCAGGGCTCCCGGGCGGGCGCCAGGGCCAGGAGCGCCCGCCACAGCCCGGCCCACGCCAGAGCAGCTTTCTGCCCCTCCATTGCCACTCTCTGCGCGTCAGCCGCAGCCCCCACTCTGCGCCTGGCTGATAACGTGTGTCATAGAGAGGGAGTTGGTGGAAATGGCATTACTAATTAGTATAGAGATACTGTTAGCATTGTTAATGGATTCCAAACAGTTCTGCGTGTTGGCAGCACGTGAAAGCAGCACTGGGGCAGACATCAGGGTGGCAAAGCCAGGCCAGGGCCCAGACTGAGCCCAGCTCAGTTCTGCTGATGCTGCGCAGTGAAACAGCATCGTCTCTACCCCAGCACTGCTCTCCCTGAAACGGCAATCGGTAAAAGTCAGACTGGGACAGATTTGTCTGTCTCTGTGTGTGTGTGTGTGTGTGTGTACAAGCGTGCACGTGTGTGTGTTAGGGAATCACAATGACAGGAGCTACCCAGCACCGGAATTGCAGGACAAGAGAGGGAAACGGGTAGAAAGGAACTGAGGCAGGGGCGTGGGGGTAGCAATAAACCCAAATGTAAAGTGGATGAATTATTTACTGCAAGAAACAATTGTGAAGTCACTTACTCTGGCTCTGTGCATCCTAAATGGGGCCTGCAGCGTTTCTCACATCTCCCTTGTGTGCTGAGTGATTTTTTTACAATTGGATGCATGAGGCTGGGGTAATCTTATAAGAGACTCCAGAAGATCAGTTTAGTATTGATCATGTGCTGAATTTAAAGGCTTCCCACATCCATCTGCTGCTGCTACTCAGGTGACAGCTCAGCCGGCACCTGGGTGCTCGCTGGGTGCCTGCGCCCCAGAGCCGCCTCATCTGGCTGCACCCTGTGGCCGGGCCGATGCACGGCGGCACGGGGGGGCCGAGGCATCGCGCTGGCGCTCAGTTTATGAGCCAGCAGAGCCACATGGCTGCTCCCCACAGAGCCTTCTGGTGAAGTCCCCCCAAGGGATCAGTCTGCTGTGCTGCTCTCTTCACTGGGGCCAGCTGGTTGTGGATTGTAGTGGATGATACGCTCACCTAGCAGCGGCAGCAACTGCCAGAGACCAACAGAAAAAGGGTGACGGTATAGAGGGCAGTTTGCACAGACCAGCACCTAACGCCAACACCCCGCACCACTGACAGCACCTGACACCACCCCAAGGAGGTGGTGGCTGCCAGCGCAGGGCAGCCATAGCACCTAGACCTGCTCAGCACAGCCCTTCACCAGCTCTCACACAGGTGCTGCCAGGAGCCGTTGTCTCCTTGCATGGAGCAAAGAGTTGGCCTTGGGCATGGAGGAGGGGGCTCTGAGCACCTGGAGCTTCTCTGGATGCTGCAGACAGGACTGCAAACCGAACAACCCTTCCTGAGCCGGCAAAGGCCCCTGCAGCCCCCTCGTCTGGCAGGGTGTGCCTGGAGCACCGCTGACGCACAAAGGGCCCCATCACAGGCAGACCATGCCAGCAAGAGCCTGGAAGAGCTCCAACCCTGGGCCGTCAGAGAGACAGAGCGCGGGGAGGACTACATCTTGCAATAAGTGTCTCCTGCTGGTTGCCTTGGACACTGCAGGTATTCTAGGCATGGGACTGCCAAGGGTGAGCCCGGACAACGGCCTGGCAGCAGGATGGTTGCTGTGACATGCCCACAAATGTGACAGGAAGAGGGAATTCAGGCATTATGGGACTGTTAAACATACTGTATCATGATGAGGTTTTAGTTCTTTCTTTTAATAATATGCATATTGCAAGTTGTTATGAAGTCATAAAGGCTGTGAGCCTTGCTGGCCAAAAGACAACCTGCTTTACGATGTTAAAACATAAGGTGTTTTTTGCAAAACAATACAAGTTTAATGTATGAGAAATCTACTGATTTACTGAAACAGGAGATGTGCAGGGTAGAGAGGAACGACTCTTCCAGATCCATGTCTACTCAACAAAAGGCCTATACTCAGGTAACTCTTAGAGTAGGTCCCTGGCATTCTCACAGAGGCCGAGTGGCTGAAAGTAAGGCTACAACATAAAGAGGCCCTCTTAATCAGCAGAGAGCGCAGAAATCGTATGGACATGCTTACAAACATCAAGCGCTTCTTCAAAATCCCCAGGCAAAAATTTGAGTCCAAAAATCCATCTTGCAAAGCTGTCAACTAGGGTGAAGTGGGACTGAGCTGTTGCACAGCTGCCCACAGGTGAAAAAGTGGCAAGAAGACAGAGCTCTCGACACAGGGCACCGTCCAGTGAGGACCCCAGTGCGCTGTGCCTGGTAGGTGCTTAGATGCAGATCTTACATCCAGACATTGATAAGGCATCCAATTCTTTTGCTGCTGCTGTTGCTGCTGCGGTTGCTTTGTTTTCAATAGCTGCAGCTAAACATTTAACCTTTACGTTGATGGAATGACCTAAACATGTTCTTCCAGGCTCGTCAGCAGCAAGGCTGTCTCACAGCAAGCAGAGAAGAGCCTTTCCTTTCAGCCTGGCAAATCCATACGCTGTGTGGCTGGCAGACTTGCAGGTGTCCCCTGCTCAGAACACATGGAAGGGTCTCGGAGGTGGGATACAAGCATTTCTCCAGCTTGCCAGGTCTAACGGAGAGGTGGGAATGAACCTCCATCTTCTTGGCAAGCAGGAGAAGAGCAACTCACAATTTGGAAACTGTGTAGTTGTTCCAGCCGGGAGGCTGGCACTGGCTGTTGCTCTCTCAAGCCTGTGGCTCTGCCAGCAGCTGAGGCACTTATTCAGCATCCTAGGATTTCAGATGGCAGAGAAAGAGTTACAGGAGGAAGCAGCAGATTAATCGTGAGTTAATACGGTCCCATGTTTTTTATTACTCTCAGAGCATTAAATTGATAGCCTGGTACCAAAGGCCAGAAGTGTCACCTCTCAACAAGATGAAATCTATGTAGCCCGTGGACAGGGGAAAGCCGCAGGATTTATAAAGGCGTCCATAAAATTAACATTTGGATGAGCATGTGGGAGAACTGACACCATGAACTGCAGCAGCAGGCTGGCAAGTACCCGCCGCCCCTGCATTTAGAGCCCAGCAGACAGCGCTGAGCGGGTGCAACCTCCTGCACCGGTGCCTGGCTGAGCGGGGCCCCAGGGCCGCTCTATTGCCAGAAAGGGGCTGCCAGGAAGCTTTCGGGAGATGGTGGCGTTTTGGTAGTGATGTGGGGAGTGAGTGACAAGGGCAGGGACAGGCCACATCCTAGATCTCCTCGGGGGATCACTCCCTGGCCCTAGTGGTGGAAGCATGTCCCCTTGGTTTGGCTTAGACCAGACAGGAAGGCTCAGACTCTCTCTCCACCCTCAGCTTTCTTCATGGCTCAGTCTGTGCTGTCTGAGCAAGCACCGAACCTGGCGAGGCAACGGGACCTGGGAAACATGCTTTTCCACAGATCAGGGAGCCCAAGACATGTACCGGTGTGCCAGGAGCCATGAAACAGTGGCCCCAGGCACACCCCGTTGTGGCCAAGAGGCCGTGAGAAGCCCTTGCCTTTCTCTTGATGCCCCAGAACTCCATCCCACCACCCAGGTGCCCGAGGGCTGTCCCTCAGCACAGCAGGGACACCGGACACCCAGCACCCCAGCAGCCTTCGGGGTACACAGCAAGGGGACGACATCTGTGTGCGCGGCACAGCGTGGGCACAGGGCAAAGCACTGCTGACACACGGGCCCGTTCAATGTCCTGGTACCCCTGCCGGTACGGTCAGGGTCCGGGCACCTCTGGGCCTCCGCCCTTCCTCTGCACAGCGCGGGCAACGCTCCGGCCCTACCGCAGAACTCGGGACGCCACAGACCTGCTGGGACAGCACGGTGCTCGTGCCACACGCTTACCCAGCCTGGCTGATCCTGCATCGCGCACGTAGGCACCGTGGCGCGTCATAACCGCGTGTGTGCTGGGCCGCGCGCCACGCGTACCGCGCTGCGGGCTCACACACCTGCCGCACTGTCGCAACACTCAGTGCGAACCGAGCCATTACCGCTGCTGCCTGCAGTATGGCTGCTTTGCAATTAAAGGAATGAAATGTTTATACAGGAATAAATCTGTGTTAATGAGGTGAATCCTGCTCCCGCCCTGACAGGCTCTAGAACAAGGCTAGGAACCTGGGGGAAGGGAGAAGGTTCAAATGCGCGCTGCCCCCAGCCAGCAGCTCGGCCTGGGAAGCGAAGCGGGGAGGGAAAGGGGAGCAGACTCGGGCAGCTGACTGGCTGCGCGCAGGAGCCCCCAGTTCTTTGATTTCCCTGTCTGGTCCCCCCCCACGGAGCTAGCAGGAGAGACCAGACCACTGCCAAGCTTGCTTAGGCTCAGGAGGTGTTTGAGCTGTTTCCTTCCCCAGGAAGGGCACTGCGCCTAGCTCAAAGATTTAGGAAGACCACAAGCCATTTGGACAGTGATGCTGCCACAGAGTGGGGACACGCTGCTTTGGGCCCTTCCACCTTGACAGCCTGTCCAAAAAAAATCCTTTGTTGAAGCCAGCAGCAGGGGCTACACAGGGGGAAATCCCTATGCAGGTCATCCTTGCTCTCCTCTGTTCCTCAGAAACACTGCACTAATCCCTGTCGCCTGCCTACACGGGAAACCACGGAGACACAGAATCCAATTAGCTTGAAATCCTGCTCTGGCTCCCGCACAGCATCTCCCTCTGATGGAGCTGTGGAGCTGCGGAGATAAACAGTGCATTAGGATTCCAGTGGGGTCTGGCAGGCAAGGATGGAACTGCAGCACCGGCACCAGCGTGCCCTTCCCAAGCCTCCCTCCTTCCCTCTGCCTCCTAACAGCTCTTCCTCCTGGCCCGTCCAGCAGCACCATTCCCTCAGCCGAGCCCGGCCGTGCAAGGTGAAAGCTGGGGACGGGGGCTGGAGCCAGCAGCTCTCCAGGCTGGCTTCGCTCTTCACAGCGCGGGGAAAACTCCCCAGGGGCTGAATGGCACCAAAGTCCCTTGGCTGCCGGGGGTGGACAAGGTGGCATGAAGCGCAGTGCCAGGGCCCATCTCCTCACCAGGGCAGCCCCCCAGGCATCGCTGCGCCCGGAGGTCCCTTCAGCACCAGCACGGTGCACGTCACCCTCAGCAACCCTGTCCCTCCTCCAGCAGGGACCGGCCCTGCACAGATGGCTCTCCAGAATCATCTGGGGGACAAAGTAGGTCCCAACCCCACAATGACAGCGGGGAGAGGGACTGAAGCAGGTAATCCTCCCCCGGACAAGCTAGCCACGGCCATGCAGAGCACGAGGGGTAACTCTTGCTGGCCCTGTGCTTACACCCTGGCTGTGCCTGCGGCAACAAGTCTGCTGTGCCTGGTGCTACCACAGCCGTGCCTGCTGTACTCACACTCTTCCTCGCACGCACAGTAAATTACCTGCTTTGCATTTTGCAGCAGCAATTTAACAGTATTAATTCATTGTGTTCTGTCTTTAACAAACACCATTATCATATCACCAGCCAGGATTATGCAAATCCTGCAAAAGGAATTATTCCTCTCCCCAAAGTCACCTTGATTTATCAGTTTTAGCCCAAAATGAAAAAGAAGTTGCTTTGGATAAACTGTTCAACACACGACCACACCCAGGGGGCTGAGATGGCCCCATAGGGCAAAATACACATCCCGGCCAGGCACAGCTTTGCCCAGCTGGGTGACCCCTCACACCCCCGAGTGACACAGGGGTGGCTCTGTGCTGGCCCCCACCAAGACTGCTCCTGTCCCAGAGTGCGGGTGGACCAGGACACCAAGGAACCGGGCCCTGGACCAAAAGCAGGGAAAACAACGCCCTTGCAAAACACTCCCGGGATAACTCCATGGCTCCATCCTCCAGGCACAAGGCCATGGGGCAGGTCTGAGGCTGTGCAGAAGCACGCTGGGCTGGAAACAAGGAAACTTCCTGAAACTGCATTAAGGATTGCTCTGCAGCTGCCACTGGCCTGCCCCCATCCGTGCCCCTGCTTTCCAGGCCACCATTTCAGGTTGAGCCTGCGTCA
Organism: Butorides virescens; assembly: GCA_017310255.1. Classification (NCBI taxonomy): domain Eukaryota; kingdom Metazoa; phylum Chordata; class Aves; order Pelecaniformes; family Ardeidae; genus Butorides; species Butorides virescens. The sequence goes on along the minus strand of JADKXX010009619.1, from coordinate 21,180 downwards.
CGCATAACAAACCCGTGTGTCCTCCCATGCAAGAGCGGATGCTGCTAGGGATCAATGAGCACATCTACATCCCACTCCAGGAATTAGCTCTTCAACAGGGTCCTCAAACAACATAATGCCTCTGTCTGTCATTTCCTTTGCAGCAGAGATGAAGGCTCCTCACCCCTCCGATGTGGCTAGACCTGGCTGCAGTGGTCCCTCAGCGTGTAAGGAAGCACTTTTCCCCATTATTTGCCAGCAATTTGGGTCAGTCCTTCAGCAGAGGGCAAGAACAGCACCCGAGTAAGAAGGGAGGACTTCTACCCTCTGGTAGAGCACACAGCGAGCCTCTGCCACCTGAGCACTGCCTGCTCTTGCAAGAGGAACCAGGCCCTTGGCTAGGGCTTTGCCCTGATGGCCAGCAATTATTTTAAGCGTTCTGGCTCAGTGCAAAGAGACAATTCTGAAAGAGTTCTGCTTCAGATTCCATTAACCATAGACGGCAGCTTTGTAAGAACAGCAAACAACTCCCCAATTAGTCCTGAATATCTTTTATTTTCAAACTCAATGTGTTCTGGCAGACGAAGAATCAAGAGCAGCTACCATGTGTTGGAGCAGCACCACGACTGAAGTTGGATGCACTGAAAAGCCACTCAGCACCTCTGGTGCTTATGGCTAACTCAACAGAGATGGGAAATTCCTCCAGCAAACCATACTGTGACAGAGACAAGGATGAAATCAGGCACTGGCAACCTATGGTAAAATACAGCTCAGTAAAACAGAATTAGCCCCAAACCAAAAGCTGGAAACAAAAACCTTAAAAGAAATCCCTGGCACTATGCCTGGCCACCCACAGCCAGCACACCCACGCCCCTGGCTGCGGTCTGCAGTCCGCGCAGCGAGAAGGTGTTCAACCTGCTCTGGGCCTGGGAGCAGTGAGCTGCCCAGGCTCTGTGGGGACACCTGGGGACAACGCAGGGCTGGGTCCAGGCTGGCTGGGGCTCGTGGTGTGGGCTGTTTCTAACCACGAACAGAGACTGTGAGGAGGAACTGGAAGAGCCACCTTGGCCACCCCAGGACAGAGCCTGGGCGCCGATGGCAGAGCGCTGCCTCCACCTGGCACAGCAGGGACCCAGGGTTTAGGCTGCTCCTCGTCTCACAGCGAGTCACGCTCATGCCTGCTCTGATGTGTTCAACCTGGCCTCTCCTTGATCTGTTCCAGCTACTCTCACCTCCCCCTCTGCCTCCCCCCTGCCCTGCCCCCAGCTCCTCATCACCAGCTCTCATTTCCAGCTATGCCTGATGTCTTCGGATCTTTTCACACCTTCACTCATGCTGCCCTAAACCAGGCTCTGCCAGGCCACCACTGTCCTCACAGGATCAGAGGGAAGCTTGGAAAGAGGAACTACATCTTCCTGGCCTTGAAGAATCCAAAGGATGAATCTTCCCAGCTGTAGTCAGTCCTGCCCACCTTCCTTTGGGGACCCCCCCCCAGACACGCACCCTCTTGGGGGCAGCCCCTGCTCTGCTGAGGATGGGCACAAGGGGGGCCAGAGGCTGGGCAGGTAGGTGCAAAGCTAGAACACAGGAGCAATGCAATGGCGGAGGCAGAAACAGGGAAGGCAATTCAATTTTCAGAGACTGTCCCACCAATTCCGCTCAGAGAGACGATAAGAAACCCATTTCCAGCGATAGGCACCCTAATCCCCAGCCATCCTGTATTTCCATTTCCGAGAGGCGCTGTTTCCAACAGGGAGGCATTTTCCCATCTAGGTTTGCTAGAAGGGACAGCGATGGATTAAATACCAATTTTTCCAGCACTGTTTAACTCCTTCTGTGCCTACTCCTGCCACTTATGCAAGTGCTGGAGGTACAGGGCAGCAGAATGGCTGCTGCACTGTGCCCCGGAGCAGGAGAACAGAGCTGGGGGCCTCTCACAGGCTGCTCCCAGCTGCAGCCTGAAGAGACAGGGAAGAGGGAAAAAACTAAAATACATCATCAGTGCAGGCAGAGGCGCATAGATCAGGACTGTATTATTGCTCAAGGCAGGACTCAGACTCAACTATGGGACAAAAGCCATGCAGTGAAGCTTATATCCAGTGTCAAAACCATTAGATGGGTCCAAAGTGCTGCAAGACTGACTTGAAACTACATTTGCAAGAGCACAGGCAGATAGAGAAAGAAGGAAGCAAACCATGCAGTGATGGCCATGCCCCCCACAGGTCCACTACGTGCCCCAGTTTAAGCATTGTGGTGCCGGTGCAGCCTTTCCCTCCGGGTTACCGGGGAGAAGAAAGGCAAAAGCAGCACAGACACAGCAGAGAGTGCATTGGCTGAAGAGGGACTGACTGGCACAGAAACACATACGGATCAGTGGTAAAAAACCTCACCGTCTCCAGGAGGGCCATTCTCAGCACCGGGCAACAGCTACCACCTCGAGCACGCTGCGCCTTCCCCCACTGCTGTACGCTGGGTTGCTCAGAGCCAGCCTCCCCAGGGATGGTTGGTGCCTGTTCCCAGCAGTCCTGGATCTCATTAGCAGTGGCTATCTTAAAAGAGCCACCTAACTTCCAGCATCAAAGTCCTGCGACTTTTCCCACCGCTGGGAAGCCACTGAGCTACAGCATTCCTTGGATGCCAGCACAGTCTTTCCCCAGATGCCTGTAGCCAGCCCTCTGCGCTCTGCCACCCATCCCAGCCCTCCCCCTCATTCTGCTGCCCTCACTCTGTGCTGAGGATCTCCATTTATCCCCATTCCCTGATGTTAGGGCTCCTACCCACGTTCTGAATCAGTCCTTCAGGGAGCTGCAGGGCCCAAGACCCCCAGCCTGTAGCACAACCAATTGGCATCCACATAGCAGCTCCCTCCCCCTTCCCAGACATCAGACATGGAACTCTCCCCATGGCGCAGGAATGACACGTTCTGACACAGCCCCTCCAAACCCCTCCCTTGACCCCTGTTATGAACCGAACCCGGGAGCGTGTTGGAAAGGGGAGCCCCAGGCTGCTGTTGCCTCCCGAGCTGATACGGCCCCCGGTGCAAATCTTGCGGGAGGGAGCAGCAGTCGCTCTGCAGTCAGAGCTCTCCTGCCTGTCCGCATGGTTCCAGCACCAACCACAACTCCATTCATCACCCACTAAACAAATGGAAATCTAAGGGCTCACGGCTCTAAAACACAGAAAACAATTCCCTGCGCATTTTAACAGCGCTGTAATTTATTGGATCAGAAATGATGAATGGCAGCAGAAGGGGGCTGGGCCCAGCACGCAGGGGAGCGCGGATGCAGTGGGAGCCAGAGAGAGATGTAGAGCTGGGCGGGAAGTCTGGGAAAGCTCCCAGGATTCCTGTTGCATGGGGCTGGGGGAACACCACCACCTACAAGGACCGGTTCCCTCCCACATCTTCTTACCCCAGCACCAGTAAGAAAGGCAAAAACCGCCTCATCCCCGGGGGAAGAGGAACACCTGGTGGAAAGACAGAGTAAACACGAGCATTGCTGCTCCTCCCACACGTAATCGCCCGGCTCTGGAGTTTGAGCTGCATTCAGCAGTAACTGAAACCAGGCTCTGTAACGCAGGTGCCAATTACTGCCCGCTAATGCAAGGCGCTCTGATAGATAAAGCGATTAGCCAGCTCCACTAGGCTGGAAAGCACAAGATGAGATGGTAGGGCGACTTATGCTAGTGTGGGTCCTGTGCCCCAGCAAACCCTCTTGTAGCCCTAGACAGGGCAAGCTCTTGCCCTCGTGCCCTCTAGCTGCACACCCCCTGCGCCTTCCCATGAGCCAGCAACGCGCCCTTGCCGCAAAGAGGGGTAACGGCATCCTGGGGCGCATCGGGTGAAGCATTGCCAGCAGGTCAAGGGAGGGGATCTTTCCCCTTTATTCAGCACTGATGAGGCCACACCTGGAGTACTGTGCCCAGTGCTGGGCTCATCAGTACAAGGGAGACACGGACATCCTGGAGAGAGTCCAGCAAAGGGCCACAAAGATAACGAAGGGACTGGAGCGCCTCGCCTGTGAGGAAAGGCTGACAGAGCTGGGACTGTTCAGCCTGGAGAAGAGAGGGCCTGGGGGGGAACTTGTCAATGTATATAAATACCTGAAGGGAGGGTGAAAAGAGGACAAAGCCAGGCTCTTTTCAGTGGTGCCCAGTGAAACACAGGGGCTTCCCTCTGAACACCAGGAAACACTTTTTCATTATGAGGGTGACCGAGCACTGGCACTGGTTGCTCAGAGTCTCCATCCTTGGAGACACTCAAAAGCTGTCTTGACATGCTCCTGGGCAACCAGCTCTAGGTGGCCCTGCTTGAGCAGGGGGTTGGACAAGACGACCTCCAGAGGTCCCTTCCAACCTCAGCTGTTCTGTGATTGCGATCTCTAATCATCCACATTCCTTGTTTTCTGTGCTGTTTCTCCCCCCATCTTGGCCCAGCTGCCTTTCCCCCCTCTTCTCTGCTCAAAGCCCCTCTTCGTTTGCCTTTCTGGAGGTGATGTGGCAGTAAGGAAGGTGGCTGACCCAGAGGTAGTGTCATAATGATGGGGAAAGGATAACAGTAGGTGCAGTTGCCAGCAAAATCCTGCCACTCCTTGGTCTTTTATCCTCTAGTAACTGCAGACCTGGAGGGACAGTGCCTTGGGAGAACCTCAGGGGGTGATGACAAGAGGGTTGACCTACCTGGGCCAGCATCAAATAGAGGGGAAGTTAGTCTTTCATGGGAATACCTTAGAGTCCTTTTTGCTCTACACAGAGCACTCTTCACCTCCTGTACCCCCTCAGTAGGGGATGTGCTTGTAACAAGCTCAGAGGACATGGATGGGGAGCAATGAGTGGGAGCAGACTGGCAAGGTTTCTCCCTGCACGGCACTGTGAGTCAGATATGGTGCCCACATCTCTAAAAGGATTTTGAAAAAATGGAGGATGCACAGAATAATTACAAATGCGATTTGGAGGCTGGAGAAAACACTTGCCAAGGACAGAATAAGAGTTCAGTCCGTTACCTCGCCAAAAAGGGAGCCCGAGAGGTGATTTGATTAGAAGTGCTTCACAGAGAAAAAATACTTGGTGTGAAAGGGCTCTTAAACTTTGTTAATAAAGGAGGCTGGAGCCTGTAGTCAAGCAAAATGTAAATAGGAAACATGGCACTGGGCCATGCTACCCCAGATGTGCCATCTGCTCTGCCTCCTCACATCCTCCACCCTGTCACGGAAGATACATGGGCTGAGAGACACCAGGTTCATTACAGGCAAAATGGCATTTCTCACCTGGACTTACACAGGGGCCGTGGATCAATGAACGGTCGCTTCAGGCCTTGAAAATCTACGGAACTGCAGGCAGAAGCTACGGACAGTACTGTGTCAGGAGGCATCCTTGACGCCCGCAAGGAACAGGGAGCTTCTCCGCATCATGTCCCCACGTGACTGGACCGCAGCAGGAACAACCCCAGGCACCCCAGGTCTACAAGCAGCCACTGGTCTCATCTGGCACCTGGGGACAGACCCAGGAACGTCAGTGCTTCCCAGTTTGGGCCTGTCTCTGCCCAAACCCGCATCAGGCAGCACTACTACGTGGGACTGGCTGCTGGCTTGGCCAGGGTCAGCCCTGGCTGTAGCAATGCCTCCCCTCCCTGTGAGGCTGCTGCAAGGAGAGACGTCAAGAATACTCCCCCAAGCCATCTCCCCATGTCCTCTCTTCTCTTTGCACTGTCCCTGCTGCCCACACCAAAGCCTATCAGACGGCCAGTGCCTAATTGCCTCCCCTGACTGCACCGCTGCATGGGGAGCGCGGCTGCAGCCTCTGACCCAAGCACGACTGGAAGAGTGAGCTGCTGAATGAATAAAGGAGAGCAGATGTACAGGAGTATCAGAGCGACAAGGGGAATCCAACCCCACCCTGCAGATCTGGGGTCGGGTGCTGTGACCACTGAGGGAGGCACTGGCACGTTAAGGCCAAGTGCCCGGGGAGAGACAGGGCACGTGGGGAGAACTTCAGCAGCAGCAGAAGGAAGTCAAAGACCTGCGTCCCAGGGCAGAAGCTCTGTTGGGTCTGCAGGATTCATTCTCCCACAGGAAATTACTCTGGTAGAGAGAGTGCTGGGCAGGAGCAGTATCTATCTCCACAGGATACGCAGAGGCCAAGAAGAGGTTCAGAACCTGCTGTATGTAACCTAAAACTTGGGAGTAGTCCCTGCCTGCAGAGCTTACTAGCAAGACCAGCCTGCCCCCATCTCACAGTCTGGACAACCCGCCATCAGCCCTGCAAGCACAGTGACAGAGCTGTCTTGCAGCCAAGCCTTCCTGTTGCAGTCCTGGCTCCAATGTCGCCAGCCCTAGCATACCAAAAATTGCAAGTCAAATCCTCCAAAATTGCATGAAGTTTCTAAAACCATGCCCCTTTTCTTTCCTCCCTAAGGGGCTTAGAGCCTTCAAGATCATGGGGATCTCCAGTCCCTGTTTTTCCCCACAACCTGGTTTCTTGAGCCCAGGATCTTCATTCCTGACCAACCTCAAAGCTGAGACTCTCTGTGGATACCAATCTCCAGCACCTGGGGCTTGGATGGGATCACTGAAGATTCACGAGCGGGCTGCAGTTCTTCCCTCTGGAGGAAACACCCCTGCAGTGTCCGTGCCAAAGCAGTAGACTGAAACATGTATTGGGGCGTCACCCTTGGCTCTCCCACTCTTCATCTGAAAAGAACAGCAGCAGACAGCACATTGAACATTGTGTGCACTGGCAGTAAAGGCAGCTAGCAGCATCCTACGCTGCGTTAGAGGAACACAGCCAGCAGATCAAGGGAAGTGACTATCCCTTTGTACCAGTACTTGTTAGTCCCCATGAAGGAATGCTGCATGCAGGTTCTGCCCCCAATACAGAAAAGATATGGACAAATTAGTGGGAGTTCAGTAAAGGACCACCAAGGTACTCAGGGCTTGAAGCGCTTGTCCTGTAAGGAAAGGCGGAGCGAGGGAGGCTTGTTCAGCTTGGAAAAGACGTGGTTTCAGAGGGACCTCATAGCAATCTGTCAGTACCTACAAGGAAGTTATCTGCCAAGACGGAGCCAGGCTCTTATCAGTGGTTCTCAGTGGGAGGATGACAGACAATGGCCATAACTATAAAGACATGTTCAGACTAGATAAGGGAAAACCTCCTCCTCGTGATGACAGTCAAGCATTGAAGCAGGGGTCCAAAGAGGCTGTGCAGTCTCCCACCTCGGAGGTTTTCAAGACCTGCCCCGAGCAACCTGGTCTGATCTCATACTCGACCCTGCTGGCGTAGAGAACTGAGGTCCCTTCCCACCTGAATTACCCTGTGATCTCCAACTCGACATGGGAACAGAAACAGACTCAGCTCCCAACTCGCAGGGCAGGATGAGGCAAAATACCAGCTGTCTGCATCAGCCACACAGTCCCCTCCCAACACACACTTTGCTGCTCCCCCAAGACGCTCAGGACAGACGAACATTTGCTTCCCCACGAGTCCAGGAAACTCCTGTTGGGCCAAGGCTGACCCATCGCATCTTCTGACACAGAGGGAGAATGCAAGGCTGCAAGCAAAGTGCTGTGCAGGACACATCTCCCACAGCCAGCACCAGCTCCACCTCCTTCTCCCTGCTGTGCCACTGAAGACCTTCAACATCTAGAAAGAAAGCAGCAGCTCCACGGGAGCAGGGACGTAACACCTTCCAGCTCCCTTTACACAGCAAATTATGTCCACATGGCAGGTGAGTCTGCCTTGCGTGGGGGGGCGGAGGAGGTGCTGAAACATGGAGTTAGAAGAATCACTAAGCTGAGACCAGGAGAGCGGCTCTTAGCATGTTCATGACGATGGCTGCAATTAGTGCAATTACAGGGCTTGGCTGCCTCTCGCTTGTGATTTTCATTAACAATCGCACGGTCAATTCTGCTACTTTTCACTGGGCAAGCAGCCAGAAACTGGTAGCAGCCTCTGCTCCTGGCAAGGTCCAGAGCAAGGGCAGGTACAGGCTGCTCCCCTGAAGGGCCAGGCTGGCAAGAAAGGCCCCGCCAGGCATTCAGACGTTCTGGCTTCTGGCAACAAGACGACCATTTGGGAGAAAGGAGGCGAGTGGCACGGCTACCTGTCCTGTTGGAAGAGCACGCTCCTCGCAGGAGGCGTAACTGCACCCAGCACAGCTCGTCCCTCAGCAGCAAATGCCATCGCAAACGCCACCCCCCTCCCAAGCCCCAGACACAGCCCGGTTTTGGCTGCATCACCTTTCCTAATGCAAAGTAAGGCAAGCAGTTCACCCCCCCCAAGATGACTCCCCATGCAAGTGCAGGACACAGAACCCCTCAGGTTAGCACCCAGAAGAGTGAGCCATTGCCAAGTGTGGGATGCAGACTGGGAGCGAGGGTTCTTTCAGCTTCTTTGGCCTGCAGAGACCCAGGGCTGTGAACACCAAAGCCTGCATACCCCAGCGATGAAAAAACAAGAGCCTCAGTGCAGAAGCAGGGGTGCAGAGGGGCAACCATCTGCTGCTGCAAAGACCACAGATGAACGTGAGCCCTTCACAGCCCCAGGCAGGGCGGGTGGGATCCAGCCTTCCAGCTGTCCGCACCTCGCGCTCCCCTTTCCCCAATCCTAACAAAAACTACAGCGATTCCGCTGAAACAAGAAACGAGCACAGCTTGAGGCAGGCCTGCTGCTGGGCTCCAGGCGCCGCGTGGCCGCCCTGCCTTGCGACTGCCACGTGTTCTGGAGCCAGGCTGGCTGTCCCAAGTAAGCGTGCTGATGGCACTTATCTCCTGGGCAGAGGAGCGCAGGGGGTTTGCAGGGACACTTTCCCTGAGCCCTCAGGATGCTCACTGTATTGCAATTTCAGCAGGAAGCCAAGCGTCTGTTCTTCAAATAGATGTCTCCCAGGGGAACGGGCAGGGGGGCAAAATGGGCGCACTGTGAACGCCTGGCGTTAGAGGCAAGCACAGTTTGCGGAAGGAGAGCAGCACCTCTGAGACTCACTCAGCTTTGCTTCCGCTGGTTAATTGGCTCCAACACCATCAATATTCAATCGCAACCCTGCGTTTCCTGCGTGGGGCTGTGTCAGCGCGCACGCCCGCACAGACGGGGGAAGGCCCGCACGGTAGGAACGCGTGTGTGTGCTGTCCCCAGCAAAGGGGCTCGTGCGCCCGCGCCGCTGCACGCACACGCAGGTCTCCCCGACACTGCGGTGCTCAAGAGAGGTTCCGGCGCGTTCAGCCTTCACACTCTTCCTTTGAGGAAGGGGGGGACAGAACCAAACTGCCGCACGGTGATCGTCTGTACAGAAAACTTCTCCCATCCCCTAAAGCAGCCCCCAACTCAGAAAACGGGGCTCGTCAGAAAACAGCCTGCATGACCCATGAGCTTCATCGCTCCTCTCAAAAGGCCGCTGAGACCACACTGTGGCACAAAGGGACCTCTTGAAGGCAGGAGACCTCACAGCCCTGTGCCTGCACACGGGCCTAGGCTCATCCAGTGCTCCCAGTCCCACTGCACCAATCCAAGTCGGAAACAGCTTCAGCAATGACAAGAGGCCTTGACTGCGTCTCTGCAAGGCCAAAGAGCTGCACGGCCACCCAGGGTTATTTCCAGAGGTAAATAGGATCCTGCTGGTACTCCCAGCTTCCGCTCGCCACTGCCATCCCCTCCGTACCTCCACCCCGTCTCCTCAGCAGACTCCAACTGTACCTCTTCATGCCTAGAGTCTGCACGTCACTGCTATCACTACAAGATTGTGCCTTCTCATTTTCTTTGTGCCATTGCTGCAGCACTCCCATCTCCTCCTGTAAGTCCTTCATCCTTGCCTCTTTTTCTCTTTCTGGCATCTTCACAGCACAGTAGGGTTTCTTCCTTACACGAGAGAGGGCGGGCAGAGGTTCTTCCTTCCATTAACCGTTAGCGCCCATTCAAGTGAGACGGGCAGTGCTCAACAGACAAGCTGTGCTGCTGCTTTATCCCTCTGCTGCACTGCCCCGCACCAGCACACAGTCCCCCCCCCCCCCCCGAGCTTGCCCACAACTCCACCGTATTCCCTAGAAGCCATCCAGCACCCTACTCCTGCTCCTGCACGAGACCACGTCCAGGTGCCGGGTGACTCAGCTTGAAGGCAGGACTACAGCTTCAGTAGAAGTGGGGATGAGGCCCACCCACCTTCTTTATAGATGTGTTCCAGGAATTGACCCTCAGAAGTAGGTAGTGACCTCTCACGAGGACCCATCCCCTCGGCACCGAGGCTGCCAGGGAGGGGAGCCAGGTGGACGGAAAGGAGCCCCACACCATGCCCCAGGGGAGTTGCCATTTTCCCAAGGAATCACAAAGCTTTTACCCTTTCCTTCTTGCCAGTTCCTGCAAGGACCCCGCCAAAGCCCTTTTACTTTGCTCACTGATCTCCTGTGCTAAACTTGCTGCTTGCACTGGCCGAGCCTGCAAAATCAGGTACACCTAACTGCAAGCAACCAAGGTTTGCTCTGAGAGCTTCAAGGCAGAGCTGGAGCACCAAGACTTCTCAGGGAGTCAGAGTCCCAGGAAGGGGGCGCTCCAGAGAGCACCAGGCCCTTCGAACAAAGAGCATCCCTATCAGCTTCATGGTGGATTCAGACAGGCTCTCCTGTGGCTCTCCATACAGCCAGTGCTTCCACTTTGTTTGTAAAACATTTCTTGCTGAGAGTGAGCACTCACACAGCCAAGAACAGAGTGCTCTGCCCTGCCCCGTGTGACAGCCTCCACCAGAAGCCCCCACCAGGTGAGCCTCAGAGCCAACGTAGCTGCAGCCTGGTGAAGCTCTGGAGCAGAGAGGAGCTTTGCAGACGCAGCAGTCAGTGAAGGTAAAAGCAGGTGGAACAAGCAGCAGGGAAGGTCAAAAAGTGATAGGAAAGCATTCATCACAGACACTCTATCCCTAACTTCTTGCTTTTCCAAATGTAGGGAATGGAAGGGCTTCTGGAAGTCTCAGAGGTGCAATGGATAGGGGCCGAGAAAGACTGCTCTGGCCAACCGGACCGCTGCGCCTCACTGCGTGAAAGTCAGCCTTTGTCTGTTTCCCCAAGGCACCAACACCGCTTCTTCATTTTGCCATCTATGCCTCACCTCTGCGTCTCCTTCAACCAGAGCCTTGACATTTGTGATGGAGAACGGGTCTCAGGTCACCGCAAGTGGTGAGTTCCACTCACCGCAAATGACAGGATTTGCCCATCCTCCATCATGGTGCTCCTGCCAGTGCTGAAGGAGGGATGCAAAGCAGACAGACACAGTGGATGTGGGTGAACAAAAACACAGCAAGCAGATCTTGGACCAAGAACAGCAATGCTGGCACAGAGGGTGTGGGGAACGTACACACTGTGCTCCCTCCCTTGCAAAGTTTAGGCTCTCACCAGAAGCTGTTACAAAAGCAAGATAAACCCACCAACAATAGGATCCTTTCATTTTCCTTCTAGGTTTCCCAGGCAACACCAAGCACTCGACAACAGTTTAGAGTGCAAACTCCCCTCTGTTTGGTCAGTTAATGGCAGGAAGATGAAGAGACTTAAGCAGAGCTGCTCATTGCTTATTGTCTGGTAACCCTTCAGGCACCTGCAGCAGTGACATTTACATCCAACACTACACTGTTTTAAAATGCAAACGTCTATGCTGGAGCTCTGAAACGCCAGTGAAGGAGGTGCATTTCCATTCTTAAATTACAGCTTTACAGCTAACACTGCACACATGGCTGGGAGCGCATGACAGCACCATGAGCGTAGGTGCACACAGATCTCAGCAGGAATGCTCCAGGCTGGAGAAAGCAATTGAGGTCCAGGACTGTTGCTCAAACACATCGATGCACAGATGTTAAAAGAACACCCAGCTGTGGCAGAGAGGCCTCAGGAGACCCTCAAAATTGGTCAAGCTGCATGGTTCCCAATAGGACTCCAAGAAGATCCTCTCTTCAACTAAAGGGCAGGACCGTGTCCTGAATGCATAGCTGGGCACATATGTTTAGCATTCCTGCTGGGCACATGGTTTTGTTAGCATTCCTGCTTTGGTCACTTGTAGAATGAGGTGCTCAAGGGTGAACAGTGTCTATTGTAGTGGGCTGGGTCCGGCCCATGAGCCTTCCCCTCACAGAGACCTGACTCAAGGCTAGTACACAAATAGACCTCTGCTTATCATAAAATTCTTATCATAAAATTTGTGATTTAGCTGCTCAAGTAGAAGCTAAAGGAACAGAGATTCAGTGGCTAAATCATACGCAAAGTGACTTGAAGACTCCTAGCACTAGACTCCCAAGGCAATCGGGGCTCAAGAAGAAATTGCATTTTCCAATTATGCCCACCCAGGGGCTTGTGCCTTCTCTCTCTGATGAGTTATCATGCAATTTTTTCGATGCCTCAAATGAGTCCTGAAGACGCTGTGTAACAGCTGCCCCTTCCCACCTTATTCTAGCAAGCTTGACTGAATCTAGACCTTGTGATTCCAACACTCTGGAGCTTTGGCCAGCAGGGAACACGCTACCCCAAATGATGTTACTAAATCAGTGTGCCGTTTCATCTGAATGGCAGGAGTAGTTCTAGCATAAAACAGATGAAAAAGGACTTTCAAAGCAGTAGGAAAGCCATGTACACATTAAGTTAATCTCCCACAAGTATGCAGGAAAGTGTAACTTCTTCAGGTTCCCATCGGGACATCTGTCCCTAGATTTTCCAAACAGAACAGTTATTTAGAGTCTAAACATCCCTTGGACATGCGAATTCTGAGTTCTGTATCTTGGCCAGTTTCGCTGGCACAGCTCTTCACTTACAGCCCGAGAAGCATATCATGAGATGTTTGATGCAGACTACAATCCATCCTTTCCACTTTCTTCTTCCTGAGTATCTGCTATTGAACTCATCACCTACCTCTAGCAACTAACCTGGTACCCAACAACCATTCATTTACAAACATACCCCAAAAAGGTAAACATCCATAAATACAGGGATCTAGTTGCTATTTTTTTCCTTAAATCATCCAGAATAGGGAGATTGTCAGCGTGTGTTCTCCCTCCTTTCTTTTTATGAAAAGAATGCAGAAACCAACCCTCTGGAATAAAAAACCCGAACAAAATGTTTTTACATTTTAATTATTTTAAAGCACATCATAATTTAAAAATCCAACTCTTAAGTGCAAAGGCAACCCCCTGCAAGCTCTTAAGCTCCACCCATAGGGTAGAATGAAAAGATGGAAAAAGGTGGAATTGAGAGAATGGGAAGCATCACTGCAGTTTTTGGAAACCCTTAGAGCATTCCCTCTCCTGGGATTTGCAAGTCCCGTCACCTCTACTCCACAAGCACGTGCAGAAGCATCTACCATGGCGAGCAGAAGTATTAAACACAACTGGGTATCTGCTGTGGTGGTGTAGCACCTTCATTCTACGCATATTGCAGCAGGAGTAAGAGGGATACTGGGGACACAGCTATCTGTGCAGCCATGTCATTTCTTGGGTCCACGACACAGCAGGCGCTTGGTCAGAAAGAACCACAGTTACACACAAGCTAATTAACATTTGATTTGTTTGACACTGGGCCTGCTCTAGTCCTGACCTTCTGATTCAATTTTGGGGATAAAGATGGAGTCCCAGGTACAGCCCCACAGGAGCTACTGGGTGTTAAGAAGCAATCTCATTCCTGCACTACTCCTAAAAGATGCTGGGACATAGGAAGGCAAGTGTTGGAGGGATGAAGGGAGAGAGGAGTGGCACAAATATAGATCCTGCCTGTTCGGCACACAGGCAGTCATCGCACAGTCAACTCTACTCCCGTGAGGTTTCTGCAGAGAGAACTGTGCAGAGAAGAGTCATACAAAGCCCACAAACCAGCAATGCTTTCCCAGCAGCAGAGGATCTTGTGGATTAGAGTCCCAGGCAGGAATCTTTGCAGGACCACCTTCAGCAAGTCCCAACCTGCCACTGAGTGAAAAACCTTTCCATCCTAGCACTGCAGACCCAGAAAAGCAGCAGCAGGACTTCATCACGAGCAGGATTAGGGCCTCCTTGCTGCACGCTGGCCACAGAAGCACCTGTGGAGTATGCCCGCCCATGAACCTCCTTACGCCACAGGATCCCTGCCTGGATTTACGAGGCTGGGAGAAAATGTCTTCCTCCACTGAATCTCAAGGAGAAATCAAGTATTAATTATCACCAAGCTCGGCATAAGGGATTTTTAAATTCACGGGCAGGAACAGGACAGAGATCCTCTGCATTCCTATCTGGATACTAGAAGGAGCTAGAGTTGGATTCTTTCCAAGATGAGTGGTGCCCAGTCAGTCTCACAAGTACTGGACTGACTACCTGTACCATACACTGTGGCAAAATCATGAAGCAGTGCGCACGTTTACATTCCTATTTCCAGGTTTCTCTTACCTTTTATCGCTGAAAGGATCAAAGTTTTACTGAGCAAGGAAACAGAGATCTACCTAGCCTCACTGGAGGCAAGCAGCTGGCAGCGTCCCAGGGAAGGGTGCAGAACCAACTGCTTGTCCCAAAAGCTGTTCTAAGCACACTTCACTGGAGTGAATGCCAGTGTCATATTTGTCACCAAAAAGCTGTGTCTAGATCAGAAATGCTACGTGTGGGCACTATCCCATGTTCTAGGGCATTCCCTCTATCTTAAAGAGGGGATGAGACTGGAAGCAACAGACCACAGGGTTCTGCAGTTCACAAGCACTTGCATTGCCACAATCAAATTTCACCTTCAAGCTCCAGATGTGGTGCAAATCCTGGCTTGTAAACAAAGTTGCCTTTACCTTGGATTTACAGAAAACTGAAATCCCAACCTGAGATTTAACACAATAGAAGGGTGCCTGAGGTTCAGTTCTAGGAGACTGGAAAGTGTAATGCAAAGAGCAGCCACAGTTACTGCTGAACACAGATCACATGCAGAAACCATCACTGCCCCCCATCAAGTACAGAGTATTCAGTGCTTGGGGCTTACTCCTATCAGTAGGGTAAACAGGGTGAATCCTGCTGGAAGCATGACAAATCCCAGCTACTGGAAAATCCAGCTAGAGACAGACCAAGCCATTCTTAGCTCCAGGCATCCTCCTTGATGCCCAAGATCCCTTGGTGTGCCAGCCTGGCCTGGAACTGCTGGTTCAGTAGCTTTACATGAGGTAGTTGCACCACCTGCTGTCTGCTTCAAAGCAAGTTACCAGTGTCTATCAGAACATCATTAAAGATGACCATAATTAACAACAGTTTTCTTCTTCAGAACCAGTTGGAATAGTCTCCCCAGGGAAGTGGTGGATTCCCCAACATTGGACACTTTTAAGATTCTGCTGGAGAGAGTGCTGGGCCATCTTGTCTGGACCGTGCTTTTGCCAAGCAAGGTTGGATCAGATGATCCTTGAGGTCCCTTCCAACCTGGGATTCTATGATTCAGTTTTTTGCAGGACATGCTCTTGACTAAACTCAGCAAGAAAGAATTCATATCTGAAAACTATAAAGCAAGATCAACAGAGGGCCAGTCTAGCCAAAATGGTTCAGGTTCTCAAACAGAATATGAGAAGTTCACTTCAATACCCAGCTTCTCTTGGGAGAAAGATTGCACTGTTATCCCTTTGGGAAGCTCTCTCAAGTTATTTCCACTCCAAAAACTCCAGCATCAAACAAAACTTTCAAAGAGACGGAAATTCTGCCATGCAAAAAACCAGCCATCTGCCCGACACCACCTGTGGCTTAGCAGAAAGGAAGGAGACACGTCTTGAATCCTGCACCATTTCCCTTTCCTGGACACGGCTGCAGCACTAACTGATCCAATCCAATGGGGCAAGGCGATAAGATTCCTACAAAAAGCCACAATACTAAAAGCTGTGTCAGGTTATGTTGTCTTGTTCACGCATGAAGGCAGACAAGTCAGTATGCTCTCTTGACTGGCACAAATACGACAGGTTGCACAAAGATCCCCCTAGTCCTAGAGGTCAAGGATCCTGTTCATGGGCAAGGATTTTGCGTGCCAGGCCTCAAAAACCATCGGGCATGGAGTAGCAAGGACAGCGTGGGTCTAAAAGGAAAGGATTTCAGAGGACAAATGACCTCTGCTTGATGAAGCATAGGTGCATCATGTGCAGACAAAAGGGAATCAGAAAAACAGTTTATTTAAAAAACAAAAAATCCCCCCCCCCCCAAATACCCACATACTTTCTGATAAGCTTATTGCTCAAGCTAGATCTCTTGTGATATTGCTCTCTCTCCCCTTGGCCTGTAGGGCCAGAAGTACTCATGCATCCCTGTTCTTCCTCCAGCCATCATCATTTGGCTACGTTCAGTTGGTCCCAAATACCAGCATTTAATTCTCTCCTCACTATGCACGCAGAACATGGAGGTCACCAGGCACAAAGGCTCCTTCTCACTGGGACAAGGCTACGGATTTATATATAGTCATCTGCTCCCACCAAGACAGCAGTTCCTACTTAGCAGAACCATAAAGAAAGTATGGGAAGGTACATCTACCTTATCTTTTGAAGCCAAAGCTGAAACAACACTAAAATAACGCCTGAACCACTCAGCCTGCAGCCCAGACATGTCCACGCTCATTCTACAGCTCCTGACCTGCACTCTCAATATACAGCCTTCGGGGTTCCCTAATAAGCTTTCTACGGCATTTCCCAGTCTCACCACGCTGTTCTACTTCCACTGAACCAGGGCTCGCCTTCCAAGGTCTCTCTCCATGAAAGGGATATCGCTTGTTTCTTGTGCAGCATCTACGGATCCACACTGTGGCAGAGCAGCAGGACGCTCTCACCAGGCCCTGGCTCTCCTCTGGGTGGTCACAGACAGGGACTCTTGGACCTTCCTCCCAGACCGCTGTCAGGCAGGTTTGGTAAGAACTGAGCGGCGGGCTTTGTGCTTCATGTTCAGTCAGTGTTGCAGTGGGGTTTCAACATCCTCTTCCTCCTCCTCACCATGTTCAGTGTGGTGCAGCAGCAGCTCCCGGTCAGGGTCGGAGCTGGCCTCTTTGTGTAGCTTCAGTGCTTTTTCACCTGCATGCAGACAACCCATTTAGTGACAAACTCGCCAGAGTACCCATAAGACCTGGCGCGGGCAAGGAGCTGGAACGAGACGCAGCTCCTAGTGACGCTACGAAAATGCCTACAGAGAAACAGAAAGGGATTTAAAACAGAATCACCTTTGGAATTCATGGCTTTGAGAATGACATGAAGGGAGATTCCTGACAGACAGACAGCAAAGCCCAGCCAGTTCAAGAGACTAAGGCGGTCTCCCAGCAAACGTGTGGCGAGGAATAAAATGCAGATTTCCTGTGGAAACAAAAAACATGACAAGTGGCAGGGCAGGACCTGAGGAGATAAGCATGAGACGTTTTACAGCTCAAGCCCAGATCAAGATGCCAGGCTGCTGATTTCCATCAGCACATTCTTCCATGTGCAGAGAGTTCTAAAACCAATTTCTAGAAACAGAATGATCTGTGAAACTGGGATCTGGGATTTTAAGTCCTCTGACTGCACAGCTTGGCTACATGGGAATCCTGTGGCTTCTGGATCAGACAAATTTCACGTCACCATTCAGCTCAAAAGGATGTGTGCTGGATTCCTCAAAGGAGGGGAGAATGTGCCAAACTAGGTTAAAGAGACAGCTCAAACCAAGCCCCTCAAATGGGCTTGTTCATATCCAGGCCTGATGCAAGAGCATGCCCTTCTCACCCCTCCTCCCTCCCGCACCATCCAGTGCTCATGAGGCCCACGTGTTTTAGTCTATCCCAGACCCCACCAAACTTTGGACCTTAATGGTATTTTTTATAGAACAGCCACTAGTCTCTGCCCCTTGCTGTCAGGGACCAAAAGACTGCAGAGGCTGCAAGGCAAAGCATCAAGCTCCTGTGCAAGGAGAATGAAAATAACAGGAGAGAAATGATTTCTAAGGCTCTAAAAAAGCTCCCACCACATGAGGCCCATTAGGGGTAACTCAGTACTTGCCTTCTAGTATTAGCGCAGGAACCACGCCTTACCTTAAAAATGCCAGCAATGGAAAGGGTGAGGCTAGATGTTCTGGAAACCAAGAGGAACTCAGAAAAGCCTAGACCAAAGGCAAGAATTCCACCCAAGAACAGCTTCCCTACCAGAGAGAACAGCATTCCTGCTTCATGGAAACGGAAGATCTTCTCTGATATGGACAAAGGCAGGCCTAGGAACAAGACAGTGAGTAGCAGAGTACCTTTCCCAACTCCCCCTCACAACAAGATGGGGGTGGGCTGCTCACATTCCAGTATCAGGAAGATGTGGAGCCAGTTCTTCATAGCCCTTACTTCCACAAATGTGGCAGGCTACTACTCCTACATGCTCTTTAACATTCTCCCAGCATAAGGTATATCTGAGTGCTCATAATTCCAGGTCTCTGCTTTGTAAAGTTCATTAGCTGTTCACTTATGTAAAGGAATAATCTCAAACAAAAAACTGCTAAGCAATCTCCCCAGCTACTCTATAAAGCTATCCCTACTTTCTCTAATTAACTCACGCACCCTCAAACACCGCAAAGAGTGGGAAGAGCCCCAGGAACATGAGCGGCTGCAGGTGAAACATGATATCAATGGGGTTCTGGAGCCCTGAAAGAGGAGAATCAATAAAAGACCAGGTAGCAACAAGCCAGGGAATAACATAACTCCTAGAGCTTTTATTAGTACCATTCCTAGACACACACTTTATCTGAAATGCCCACGCCTGTGCTGCTGCAGAGGCCAAGCCACCTGAATTACCCATCAACAGATAACCCCTGCCCCAGGTTTCAAATGCTGTCCCTTACACGAGATGTTTTGTTTCTGCAGCAAGGGCTACCGCCTCCTTATTCCCCTCCCTGTTACCAGCACACACCCCCCCCCCCCCCCCCCCCTAACACCCTACATACCCAGTTCAGCCTTCTGCATAAGTATTTGTGTGAGAGTCCAGCGAATACCCCCAAGGAAAGAGGCACACAGCACCAGCACGAACCCCTGTGCGTTGAACTGTGTGGACTTGTAGGTGAACATGAAGAGCCCCCCAGCGATGAGCAGAACCACCAGCAGCAATGCCACCCTCTGGATGAGAGCAAACACAAAGTCACTACAGACTCGTAGAGCTGAACACAGACTGACACCTCCTCTCTTTCAGACTCATCCACATAATTGCATTCTTGCTCCGCTTGTACATTTCTTGTACATGTGCTGCCTGTTTCCCTGACCGTCTCCCTCCCTGAAGCATCGTGTGGGACCCTTACCACTTCCTCCAGCTTGAAGAGCAGTGAAAAAAGCAGAATGAAGAGAATGGCAGAGGATTTGGTCATCGTGTAGCTGTAAGGACCAAAATACACTGTCAGTCTCCTCCAACGTAGTCCTTCCCAGCACAGCACTACTAGGGACCAGATCACCCACTTCTACACTGCTACTAGGAAGCTCTCCGAGACCCTGCATGCCAACCCCACCGAGCTACACACCCATGTAAGAAACCGACCCTGACAAAGCACTTTCTAAACCCCACCAGAGGGCTCCCAGGGAAGATGGTGTTTGTACTCACAGGGAGACAGTGACGTATAGGAAGCTCCAGTTACTCAGCCCAATATCCAAGGAAGTTGACAGAGCTAAAGAATCAAAGAAAAAATCCTGAAGTTAACTGTCTTCCACTACGTTAAAAAAACCCCAACCCCTGCTACTTGACCACGAACATAGAGAACAGAGCAGACCCAGGGAAAAAACCCAAGTTCTCCTCAGGTTAACTCTTCAGTAGCGATATAGCTCAGATACCCCTTGGCTCCTGACCTTCCTGTCCTGTTCCCTGCGATCTCGGTTGGGCTCAGCACCGCGCTCGCTGAACATACACTATGCAAAGTGCAGAAATAATCCCTGCCCTCCGTAAGACTGAAAGCCGTCACAGATTTGCACAAAGTCTCTTTTTGAAGGTATCAGAGCATGAGAGCCAGTGCAAGAAGCCTGAAGAAGCAAGCCTGGCAACAATCCTCAGCGCACACACCCTGAACCCTGCTGCAGCTCTCGTTACCGTCTATCGTCCCTTGTACCTACGCTTCCTACCATAAGGACCAGTTTTACTGATCCAGTGGCATGCTATGCTGAAAGACAGCATTGCTACAGATGTGGAGAAAGCATTTTTCAAGAAACTGTGGGGCATGTTATATAAGGTATTGCAAACTGTGCCAGAGACCTTAGACCAGATGCTGTTCTGTGGGAGGCAGTATGATGACGACTGAACCAACGTAATACAGAGCCAAAGAATTTCTGAAGTAGCTAGAGTTCTGTGCTCTGAGTAGGAGCTTCACTCCTTGGTCTCAGCTACAGCAGTTCTGCGTGTCATGTATGATGAACTTCTGCGTTGTAACGACCAAGTTCCAACCAGAGAGAGCTCCCAAAATAATGTAAATGGACTGCTTCATATGAACGTTAAAGAGAAAAAATAACTTGCAGAGGCAACTCATGGAGGTTCCGTACAAGATTCTTGTTGTGTGTCCTCGCGTGCCAGCGGCTCCTTCAGCAAAGCACGTTCAGCGCGGCCTCTCCGTGTTGTTTTTTGTTGCGAGCAATGAAGACAGCACGTCTACAGCTAAAGCTAACGCTTTGAGGAACGCCTGCACCCACCCGCACCGGGGAAGGAGGCGCCCGGGACGCCCACGGAAGCGATGCCCGCCCCGAGGGAGGCGGCAGCAGACGGCCCGCTTGCTCCGGGCGCCGCGGCAGGGCAGGCCCGGCCCCGAGGGCCGCCCCAGGAGCGCCGACGGAGGGAGGCCTGAGGGCGCCGCGACAGCCGGCGCGGCGCGGGCCCTTCCCCACAGCCGCCCCGCGGCCCCCGCCAGCGCAGCCCGGTCCCGCCCCCCACGCCCCCCGTACCTGCGGGAGCCGCCCGGCGGAGGCAGTCGGCCCAGGAGAGCGCGGCCCGCGGCCGCCCGGAGCGGCACCGCGCCAGGGCGCGGGCGAGCGCCGAGAGGCCGAAGATGAGGAGGAGGTGCAGCAGGGTGACGAGCAGCGGGAAGGGGAAGCTCTGCGGGACCGACAGCCGCCGTCACTGCCGCCGCCCGCCCGCCGCCGCCCCGCCCCGCCCCGCCGCCCCGCACCTTCATGAGCCACTTGTTGTAGAAGGTGATGCCGATGGAGAAGCCGTAGTACAGCAGCACCAGCGGCGCCGCCAGCGCCGCCCGCCCCAGCGCCGCGCCGCCCGCCCCCGCCGCCATGCGCCCCGGCTGCCCGTCGCCGCTGCGGCGGGGGG